>JWZX01002339.1:0-33278 GCA_001275005.1 Chrysochromulina tobinii | reverse complement strand
CGCCGCCGCCGCCGCCGCCGCCGCCGCCGCCGCCGCCGCCGCCGCCGCCAGCCGCCGCAGCCGCAGCCGCGTCCTTGGTAGTGTCGGCATCCTCTTCCTTCTCGTCCTCGTCACTGTCCTTGGTAGTGTCCTCGTCCTCGTCCCCGTCGTCCCCGTCCTCGACCTCCTCCTTGCCTGGCAGAGCTAGGCGGACGGAGCGCTTCCGGTGTGAACGTGAACGTGCCTGTTGGCCCGCTGCCTGCTGCGCCCTTGCTCGCTCATCACGTTCCTCCTTCTCCCGCGCGGCGTTCCGGTCCGAGATGTCGAGGAAGAGCTCCTCGATCTCGGCTGCCTTCTCCTTGAGCACGCTCTCGAGACCCTTGTCCATCTTGACCCCTCGCTCCTCGAAAGTGCGCCTCACCTGTGGGAAGTGGGGGCGGGCGCCGTGGTGAGCACTTGCATGCTGGACCCCTCGCTCCTCGAATGTGCGCCTCACCTGCTCAAGTAATCAAGCGCAATCAAGCGCAATCAAGCGCAATCCAGAGCAATCCAGAGCAATCAAGAGTGCCTCACCTGCTCGAGCGCCGCCTTCGCGTTCACGCGCGAGACGGCCTTGAGGACTCCGTTAGGTAGTGACGAAGCCGAGCCGAAGAGCTTGAGTGGGTTTTCAATGTCGAGCACCTCAGTCGCGGCTAGCTCGCCGTTGACGAAGAGGCGCAGCGTGTACCTTCCCCACAGCACCTGATGAAGGAAACGATCAGTGGCACTCAGGGAGGCATTCGGTGGCATTCAGGGAGGCTTTCAGCGGCGGTCCACGCATGAGCAGCACGAGTTCCCCACAGCCCACCTCACTTCCCCACAGCCCACCTCATGCAGCTCGGTTACCTCCCATCCTCTCACAATCAAGCGCAATCAGGAGCAATCAAGAGCGCCTCACCTCATGCAGCTCGGTCGCCTCCATCATCTCACGGTACTCCTCGAGCGCCGAGATGAGGTCAGCCGGGGTCAGCCGAAAGGTCTTGGCGCCGTCGTCGACGACGTAGCTGAGTGCACGAGCGCCTGGGCTGCCATTGGGATCTTCGGCATCGAGCGCCTTGATCTCGAGGTCACCGTACCTGAGAGGGAGGGCGGGGGGTGCGATACAGGGAGCGTGAGAGGGAGGGTAGGGGGTGAGAGGGAGGGCGGGGGGCGCGATACAGGGAGAGTGATTCGAAGGGACCAACCAGTGGTCATCAGTGGTCATCAGCGGTCATCAGCGGTCATCAGCGGTCATCAGTGGTCATCAGTGGTCCTCGAGAGCACTCAAGAGCGTGTTCGATCGCAAAGTCTGGCGCACGCGTCCGTCTTCTCCACACGTCCCTGGAGCTTCTCACTGACGAACGTGCGCTCATCCAGCCCACGCAGCAGAGCCTCGGGCTTGCCCTTGGCCGTCTTGCCGGTAGCGACCCAGCGCAGCGTCACCTCTCGTCCCTCGACCGACTCGATCACGGCGAGAGCTTCGAGCTGCGTGTCCTTGCGCCGGACGACCTTACCCATCCATTTGAGCGCGTTGAGTTTACCGGTAGTGGCATCGTCCTCCTCCGCATGGGGCAAGACCAGGGGCTTGGGCGGGCGCACCGGTCGCGTCGCCGGCACGCGCACGCAATACGTGCCGTTCTCGCGATCGATGATCGTCGGCGGATCCGGGTCTAACGGCAGCAGGTGGGCGCGTAACCGGCTGGCGAACTTGGAGCCTCGAAGGCTCTCCATCTCGAGCGTGGCGCTGACCTCGTCGCCTCCGACGCCGGTGCGGTTGCCGTACGCGTCGCGAGCGATCAACGTCATGTCGTACCAGTCGGGCTGTGGCAGCAACTTTTTGCGAGGGGGGTTGGCGCTGGCGCACAGGCCCCGCTCTCCAGGGAGCTCGACGAGGGTGCACCGATGTGCACACGTACCGCCCGGGATCACCTCGAAGTAGATGGGCTCTGTGCAGATGGTGCCGCGGCAGCGCACCTGCAGAGCATGGGTGCCGATGCGAGTGTAATCCAGTGTAATCCAGTGTAATCCAGTGTAATCAATGTGTGGGACGTCACCTGCAGAGCATGGGTGCCGACGCGAGTGCTATTGGGGCGTAGTGCGAGGGGTCCGAACAGATGCTGCGGTGCCTGTACCCCAAGGTGACGGCTCACTCCCTCGATGACGCCCCACGAGCGTGCCGCGCGCTGTCCTGAGCGCGTGGCGGGCGAGGGGCTTCCTGTGGCCGGGGAGGCGGGCGGCGAGGTCGGATCGCTTCGCTTGGCCGGGACGGCTGTCAGCAGTGCCTCGAGCTGAGCTGGCGCGAGCTCGCAGCAGTTGCCGAACACGTCGTGCGGCTGCACCATCACGATGAGAGGCTCGCCCGCGCGAACGACGCACGCCTCGGGCTCGATCGTGAGGGTCGTCATGCTCGGATCGGCCGCTGCGGGCACCACCGTCACCGCGCAGCACGGCCCATCCGCCCCGTTGATGGCGACCCCAACTTGGAGCAAGCCCACCTGGGTAGGCGCGGTGTACCCGCACGTGTATTGCCCATTCGCATGGTCGACCACGCCGCACGTGTCCAACTTGGACGTGAGGAGGAGCAACGCCGCGGGAGGGCCCTCGGCCGCCGCCTCCGACGCCCCGTCATCCTTAGGGGGCTTGGCGGCGGCGGCGGCGGCGGCGGCGGCGGCGGCGGCCGCGGCTGCTGCTGCTGCGAGTCGTCCCTCGTACGTCTGCGGCTCCTCACGTGTGCTCAACACGACGCTGTCGCCTCCGCGCTTTCGGCGCAGCCCGTTGATGTTGCACGCGGTGACGCGCAGCTCGGTGCGTGCGCCGGCCACCGCCACGCTCGCACCCTTGCCGCTCATCGTGCTCGTGCCTGCGACCGTCTGACCAACCAGCAAAAAGTCAATCGGCGCTGTCTCGAGCGCATGCGGCGGCTTGCCCTCGGCGGCACGCACGGCGAAGCAGACGGAGATGTGCACCTCGCCCTCGGCGATCGCGCCATCGAGCCTCGGGCAGACGACCTCGAGCGCATCGGATGCCAGCACGCGCGCGGGGACCATCATAGACGACCTCGTCACATCGCGAAGACGCACCCCCCCGCTGTGCATCGCGGCCGCATCTGGCCACGCGAAGCGCACGGCAGCGCTCGCTCGCTCCGTGGGCACAAAGTGGCGGCCGTGCAGCCTCAGAGGCGTGCCGCCCCCCACACTCGCCGCCTGAGGCGTCACGCCGAGCAGCGCGCAGGCAAAGCTGTCGATCTCGAGCATCTCGGCCGTCGGAGATTCAATCTCGGTCGCGTCGAGCCCGCCAAAGAGCAACAAGCACCCTTCGACCACCGCCGCCGCCGCGTGCGAGCGGGACAGCCCGAGCAGGCCGGGAGAGCCGAGCGCCGTCACGGGCGCATGGCGCGTCGGCGGCACCGTTCCCATCGACGCGGCCCCATTTCGCATCGGGGCCTCGTGGGTGAGCTGCATCGGCATCGGCATTGGCGTCGTTACCAACGGCGGGAGCCGCTCGGGACGGCGCTCGGCGTGCTCGAGGCCGAGATCGAGGGGCAGTCCGCACGGCAGCCCGCAGTGCGTCCAGAAGCCATCGCCGCCCGCCGCCGTGCGCCCCGTGAGGGTGAGGAGCGCGGCGTCGGGCACCGCGCGGCCCGAGCCGTCCCCATCGCGCCCGCCGAGCACAAGGATACGTCCATCGAGCGAGTGCATGCTGTGGAATGCGCGTCTCGTCGCCGGCCAGCCGCACAGCTCCGGCTGCGACCAGGTGCCCGTCGACGGCTCGAGCACGTGCAGGTCACTCAGCACGATGCGTGCGCGAGTGCGATCGTCCACCGGGAGCCGCAGCAACCGAACCTCGTCGGAGAGATCCTCATACCCCACGCCGCCGTGCACGAGCAGCCGCGCACTGATGCCCGCGACGGCGCCGCTCACGCACATGGCATGGGCGCAGCGCGCCGCCGGTGGCCGCCCGTGCGTCCGCAGCCGCCGCCAGACGAGACGCACCGTCGGGACCGCTACGTCTCGATGATGGAAGCCATCATCCGGCAACGCGAGCCGCTCCATCTGGGCACACAAGAACTCGTCGGTGAGGATGAACTCGTTCACCGGCGGCGGCGGCGGCGGCGGCGGCGGCGGCGGCGGAAGCGCCATTGTCACGTGTGCCGTGTACACCATCACGTCCAGCTCCGTGGCGGCCTTCTCCGTGGCGAGCACGGGCGCGGGCGCGGGCGCGGGCGCGGGCGCGGCAGCCGCTCCATTCTCCGCGGCGGCCTTCTCCGCGGCGGCCTTCTCCGCGAGCCTCATGCGCTCTGCCTTTGACAACGGCGCGTTGGCTCTGGCCTTTTCCAGCTTGGCCCTCTCGGCCTCCGCCTTCTCCTTCGCCGCCTGCTGCGCCGCCGCCTTTTCTGCGGCGGCCTTCTCCGCCGCCGCCTTCTCCGCCACCGCCCTCTCGTACTTGGCGATCGCTGCGGCCGCCTTTTGGATCGCCGCCGCATCGTCGTTTGCGAGCGCCTCTTCGAGCGCGAAAGAGAGACCCATTGGGGAGCGCGTGCGCGGCCCGTGCCGCATGAGGGCCACCACCGCGGCTGCCTCCTCCTCCTCGACTGGGGGGTGCGCTGCAGCATGCTCCATCGCCGCCTGGATGACCTCCGGGTAGCCCATCGCCTCGATCTTCGCCATGCGCCCGAGCAGCACGCCCGCAATGTACTGCGGCGATTCGCGGTCCACCCAGTCATCCTTCTTGGGCGGCTTACGCAGGCTCGGCCGCGCTGACGATGGCGGCACGGTGAGGTCGGCGCTCAAGACGGCGTCAGAGTCGGCGCTGGGGTCCGCGCTGGGGTCGGCGGCGGCAGCCTTTGTATTGGGGAGGGCACCTTCGGATCGGACGGAAGTGAGGAAGGCACTCGACGAGGCCTCCTCCGACGCCTCCGACGCCTTCGCGTCTCCCGAGGTGCCCTCCTCCTCCGCCGCCGCCTCGGCGCCGCTGATGATGCCGGTGCGATGCCACCAAGTTCCTAATTTGGAAGCCGAGGCGGCGGCGGATCCACTTCCTGATTGGGATCCACTTCCTAATTTGGATCCACTTCCCTTCGTCGCCGAGCCCGCGCCCGCAGCTCCAGCGCCGACGCCGCCAACCCCAACGGCAGGCGGGCTTGCCTCAGGAGCGCGCGCCGTACTGTGCGCCGCCAACGGCCGGCTGCCCAGCGGAGATCGTATCTCGCCTCCGAAGCTCCACAAGACGTGACCGGTCGCAGCGAGGGTGTGATGGCGCCGGGGCACGAACGAAACCCCGCGCTCGATGCCGCCGCCGCTGATCGTGATCAGCTTCTCGAGGCCGGCCGAGGGGGCACCTAGATGAACTGACTTCTTCTCCAACTCCGCCAACGCCTCCTCTGAGGGCTCGAAGGGCATCTCGACCTTCAGCCATCGCCACTCAACGGCACCGCCCCCGCCGGCCTGCTCGAGCGCGCTGAGCGCGGCGTCGGCCTTGGCATCGAGGAGCTCGAGCTCCTTCTTGAGCTTGAACATCTCGCGCCGCATCTCATGGAGCTCATTCTTCAAGCGCTCGAGCGGCGAGAGCTCCCTCGTCGGGGACAGGGCGTCGTCGCTCAAGGGCGACTGCAGGGAGTGCGGCGAGGACTGCTGCTGCTGCTGCTGCTGCTGCTGCTGTGCCTTAGCTGGCGATGGCTTCGCTGGTGATTGCGACGGCAATTGCTGCTGGTGCTGGTGCTGGTGCTGCTGCTGGTGCTGGTGCTGGTGCTGGTGCTGGTGCTGGTGCTGGTGCTGGTGCTGGTGCTGGTGCTGCTCGTGGAGCTGCTCCTGTTGTGCCTCCTCCTCGAGCACCAGCAGAGCCTTCCAGTGGGAGGCGTGCTCCTGTATGCTCACGAGACTCCGTCGCATCGCGCGCTGCCGACCGCGTAGGGTCACGAGCGTGTCGAGCAGGGCGCGCCGGCCGGGCGCGAGCTCACGACGACGCTCACTGCCCTCGGCCGTCTCGAGCGCGCGCATCTCGAGCACGTGCACGTCGCCCAGCAAGTCGCCCAACGCGTCCTCGCCACCCGCGACAACGAGCAGCGAGCGTGCATGGCCGACGACCGTCACCGCATGGGCCGCACGCGCGCCGATCGGGCTGGCCGAGAGAGACGACATGGCGCTCGTCTCAACGCCGAGCGTGGAAGGTGCCCCCAGCGGCGACCAGATGCGCAGCCACGGATCGCATACGAGCGTCGCCGACGCCGGGGGCAGTACCTCACCCTCAGCGTCCCGGCCGCCGATCGCCACGAGCCGGCAGAGTCCGACGCCGAGCATGGACATGGTGGCGTCGGTGCGCGCCGATAGTGGCCGCTCGCCCGAGCTCCCAGCGCCGTCGCGCGCCATCATGGGCGACAACGTCCACGAGAGGCGCTCCTCTTCGGCCGCGGGCACCTTCCGCGGCAAGGGCAGCCTGCGCCGATCATCCGCCGGCACCTTTTGGCCGAAGTGCTTGTACAGTTCAAACTTGTGCTCCAGCTCCTCCTGCTGCAGCGCGCGCATTGGCAGCGCCGGCAAACTGCGCGTCGTCGTCAGCGCCGAGGGCTTCTTTTTGAGGAGTGGCATGCGCACCTTTGTGCCGTGTGCCGCGAGAATGCGAAACGGCGATAACGGTGTGAATGTGAACGTACGCCAATTTCTAAAACACACCGGTAAAAAGAACCTGTGATAAACTCAACGTTGCATTCATACTGTAGCCGGAGGTAGCACGATCGAGCCGGAGGTAGCACGATCGAGCGCGAGTGCCGCTCCACAATCTGAGGCCGCGACGCTGGATCTCGATCTGATAGATCATGAACACGTGATCTTGGCCTGTAGACAGTTAGACAACGATGGCGGTCCAGAACTCGCCCTCTGAATTGGGCGCTACTGCAAAGCGTAAGGGGGCGAGTGGACGCCGACGCGAGACGCGGCCACATGGAGCTGCCCGTGCGAAAAGCACATCTGTTCAAGGTAAACACCACAAGATCTGAAATGTCAGGCTGAACAGCTCCTCTATCATCTGCGCGACGCTCGCAAGGGGAAGCAGAGCGAGCAACAAAGTGGTCAGCACATGTGTATAAAGCTCGTTGACGGCATCGCAGTGGGACGACCGTACAAAAAAGAGCACGCACATGTGTGACATCTCTGCACTTGCTGCCAGAGCGCCTTGGGTGCTGCAGCCGCGAGGAAGGCTCGCCGGCCGTTTCCCGAGCATCTGCCAGCAACTCTCACAGGCCGCTTTCGAGCTTGGTCAGATGCCACATTTTGGACTAGCTGTGGCGGCCACGACTGAGCAGATCAGGTCAGTGCGTTGTAGAAGGCTGGAACCTCTTCGTTGCACCTGGAAAGTCATCGGATAAGTCGGACGCCGCGGAGTGCGGTGATCCGTCGTCGTCATCGTCGTCGTCGTCGTCGTCGTCGTCGTCGTCGTCGCCGCCGTCGTCGTCACCGCCGCCGCCGCCGCCGTCGTCGTCGTCGTCGCCATCGTTGTTCTGCGCGCTCGCCACAGCTCCTGCCTCGAGCAGGACGAGAGCGCAGTGCTCGTGGCCTTCTTGGGCAGCAAACATCAAGGCAGTCTCGCCGTCGGACGTTGCCTTGTTGGGGTCGGCCTTTGCCTCAAGCAGGACGCGAAGGCAGAGGTCGTGGCCATTTTGGGCAGCAAACATCAAGGCAGTCTCGCCGTCGCTGTCCTGAGCGTTCACGACGGCGCCCGCTTCCAGCAGGACGCGAGCGCATCGCTCGTGGCCATTTTCGGCGGCGATCATCAAGGCGATCCCGCCGTCGGGCAGTTGAGTATTCACGACGGCGCCCGCCTCGAGCAGGTCGCGGAGGCAGAGGTCGTGACCACTTTGGGCAGCAAACATGAGCGCCGTCCAACCGTCTTCCTCGGTTTCGTCAACGACCGCCCCCGCCTTGAGCAGCTCGCGAACGACAAGATCATGACCATTAGAGACAGCTTCCATCAGAGCGGTTTGCCCATCATCGGATGAGTGATTGACATTGGATTTTGCCTCGAGCAGGACGCGAAGACATGAGATATGATCGTGACCACCATTTTGGGCCACGAGCATGAGAGCCGTGGCACCGTCTTCCTCGGTTTTGTCAACGGCTGCCCCCGCCTTCAGCAGGTCGCGAAGGCAGCGCTCATGACCATTTTGGGCAGCAAACATCAGGGCGGTCCACTGCTTGTTCTCAACGGCGTCAACTGCTGCTCCATTCTCGAGCAAGACGCGAAGGCACAGATCGTAACCATTTTCGGTAGCTTTGATCAAAGCGGTCACCCCCTCGTCATCTGCTTTATTTGGGTCTGCCTTTGCCTCAAGCAGGTCGCGGAGGCAGAGGTCGTGACCATCTTGGGCAGCGGACATTAAGGCGGTCATGCCGTCCGAGTCTGTCTTATTTGGGTCCGCCTTTGCCTCGAGCAGGTCGCGGAGGCAGAGGTCGTGACCATTTTGGGCAGCGGACATGAGCGCCGTCCGACCGTCTTCCGTGGCTTCGTCAACGACCGCCCCCGCCTCAAGCAGGTCGCGAAGGCAGCGCTCGTGGCCATCTTGGGCAGCGGACAGCAACGCGGTCATGCCGTCTGAGTCTGTCCTATTTGGGTCAGCCTTTGCCTCGAGCAGGTCGCGGAGGCAGAGGTCGTGGCCACTTTGGGCAGCAAACATGAGCGCCGTCCGACCGTCTTCCGTGGCTTCGTCAACGACCGCCCCCGCCTCAAGCAGGTCGCGAAGGCAGAGGTCGTGGCCATTTTGGGCAGCTACCATCAAGGCGGTCCCGCCGTCGGGTCGCGCCTTATTTGGGTCAGCCTTTGCCTCGAGCAGGACGCAAAGGCAGAGATCGTGGCCAAAAGCGCTCGCCCGCACGAGTGGAGTGTTACCGTCGGAATCGGCGAGAGCCGCATCCGCCCCTCGATTGAGGAGCAGTTGCACGATCGTCTCGGCACCCTCCTCTGCGGCGAGGTAGAGCGCGGTGCAGCCTTCGGCGCTCTGCGCATTGAGCGCATTGAGCGTGGAGGCGTTTGAGGATGCCAGTAGCTTGACGACGGACGCGTGTTGCTTGCGGCGGGACGCGACCATGAGCGCCGTGATCCTCCCCGCGTCCTGCGTGCGTGCGAGGGTCGACACGTCCCCCGTCGCGGCGGCGCGCAGCCGCACCGTGCGCGTGCACGCCTCGTCGGTGAACTCGCGGTCCGAGAGCGTGGGGTCAAAGAGGCGAACGACGGCGTGCTGCTTGGCGTTCCGTGCTGCTTCGTCTGCGGACTGACTCTGCGTGTTCTCCTGATCCGTATCGGCGCCCTTTGCGAGGAGCGCACGGCAGATGGCAACGTGCCCGGCGGCGGCGGCGCGGTGCAGCGGCGTGTTGGCGCGCTCGTCGGCAACGAACGGGTTGACGCCCGCGTCGAGCAGCGCCTCGACGAGCGACGCGTCGCCCGCCCCCGCGGCGAGACGGAGGAGCGCGCCCGCGCCGTCGGAGGCGACAACGAGCGCCTGGGTGCGCGGCAAGTTCTCCTTCTCCTCCCACCCCTGAATCTTGACGTCCACCGTGTCGCCTTCCACGCGTTCGACGACGGCCGGCTGCCAGATATCGTCGAAGGCGAGAACGCGCATGCCCACGACGAGCGCCTCGGCAGCGGCCAGCTTCCCCGCCTCGCGCGCCGCCTCGCGCGCCACGCCCTTGGCTGCCTCGAGCGCCGTGGATAGCCACGCGGCAGGCAGCCCCTTGCGCACGAGCGTGGCGACCACGCGCAGCCGCCACGCCTCCTGGGCTGGTACGGAAGCCGCTTTGGCCGCCGCCGGCAGCTGCGCCGTCTTCACGAACGCGTTGCCAAACGCCGCGCCACCCGCCTGCACGCCCATAAGAACGGCGTTCATCCACCACACGCCCCAGGCAAACGACGGCAGCTGCACGCTGCCCTCGCCAATGACGCGCATCGCATAGTACTCCTGGAAGGAGAGGTGGAAGGCCTGCATCTGCAGCGGCTTCGCCTCGAGAAGGCGCACGAGCGGCAGCCCGTCTCGCGCCACCAGGGTGCGCAGCTCGTCGGCCGCGCGCTGGGCGGCGGGCATGCCGATGCGCATGCCGATGCGCGCGGCTGCGGCGGCAAGGTGCGCCTCGGTGATGATGCGCTGCTCGTCAGCGTGCGCCTCGAAGAAGGTGGCTTGCAGCAGCGCGCGCGCGTCGTCCGACACGGGGACGCCCGACCGTTTGAGCATCGCGCCGGCCGCCACCTCGTACAGCTCGGCGGTGGTAGTCGGCATGTCGATGCCGACGCGCAGCTGAGCAATGGAGCACACCATGGAGAGCATGAGGGGGTTGGCGGTGACGCGGCGCTTCGTGCCGGCGTCGCCGCCGGTGTCGAGCGGCACCTTGTCGCGCAAGTAAGACTTGAGCGCGGACGCACGCTCGTCGCCGAGCCGCGTGGCGAGGAAGGCCTCTTGCTGCGCGTCGCTAAGCGGGGCGAGGGTCAGCCTGTGAAACTTGGCGAAGCCCGCCTCGTCCAGGCCGGCCGGGCGCGAGGTGCACAGGATCACAAACCCCTTGGGCGCGAGCACCTCGGCAACGTGCTTCTCGATGCGCACACGTTCGGCGCCCGCCTCGTCGAGGCCGTCGAGCAGCAGCAGCACGCGCTGCTTGTGCATTGCCGCGCGCAGCATCGCGTAGTGCGGCGGCGCGCACGTCAGCTTGAGGTGGGCGTCGACCCAGTCGTTCGCCGCGTCGAAGGCTGCCCCTTGCTCGGCGAGCCGCTTCTGGAGCTGCTCGGCGCGCATGAGCACCGGCACGAGCGGCTCGCGCCCGTCGTCCTCGGCGCGCCCGTCGCCTTGCCCCAGCACGTGCATGATGAGCTGCGACATGAGCCACGTCTTGCCCGCCGCCGGGCCGGCGGTGAGCAGCGCGCACGTGCGTGCGCTGGAGCGTAGGTCGTGCAGCCACGCACACAACGAGCGTGCGTCGCGCACGGCGAGCGGCTTGCCGTCGGCATCGTGCCCCTCCACGCCAATGGGCACGCAGTCCGTGAGCGTGTTGAGCTGTTGGCCGGAGAGGGCGTCGGGGATGTACGCGTGCTGCGCGCGCAGACAGTCAAGGTGCCACACGCGCATCGACGCGAATCCGTCGTCGGCGGGCATCGGCGGCAGCGCCAGCACCACCTGCGAGCCGGCGGCCGCCTCGGCGGCGAGGGCGAGCACAGGCTGCACCACACCGACGATGCGCGTGACGTACTCACGGTATAGGGCGGGCACTGTGTCCTTATCGCCTTTGCCGGTGAAGGTGGCGCCAGCAATGCGGGCGACGACCCGCTCGACACGATCGGCCAGCTCGCCGATCGGCGCCACGCACGGCTCTGTGGGGCGGCCGCTGCGCAGCACGAGCACCTTGGACGGAAGCGCGTCGAGCGCCTCCCGCACGCGCGGCACCGCGCCCAGCCCGCGCGAGCAGCTCGTGGCTCACGGCATCCTCAAAGACGCACCAGCCGCGCTCGTCATACGGACGCTCGTTGTACAGCGTGTCGATGCCGTCGCACAGCTCGGGCCACGGCCCCGCGCGCTTGGCGGCGAGCGCCGCCTCGTGCGACGCGAAGCGCACGACGGGCGGGTTGCGCGTATGCTCGAATGCGACGATGGCACCAAAGCAGCCGAGCGTTTCGCGGACGGCGGCCTCCCCCTTCGTGGCCTTCAGCCCGAAAAGGCACAACGCACCGTCGAATGCCTCCGGACGGGGCGGGATCTCGCGCGACTGCAGCACGGTGGTGCCGACGGCGGAGGCGTACACGTCGGCCATGACCATGATCGCGCGCTTGAAGGCGGCACTCTCGTCGGGTGTGCGATCGCGGTCGGGCAGGTTCTGGAAGAGCGAGGCATAGTCCCAGAAGATGCCCTCGATCTGCGGGTGCTCCTCGAGGGCGGCGAGCACCATGTCCAGGCGCGCGCCGTCTGGGTCGCACTCGCCGGGTGACAGCCAGCCGTGGGTGAGCGCGCCCACGCCGCGGTTGCCGCGCCGAAGCAGCGCGACGGCCTCCTCAGCCGAGAGGAAGGGCGACTTTTTGCCCGATGCGAGGAACAGCGTCTCGAGCTCCTGCCGCCGCTTCAGCCGCCTCCCGTTTGGCTGCCGCCGCTGCCGCCGCAGCCGCCGCAGCCGCCGCAGCCACGAGACGCTCAGCAGCTTGATGTCGCCGGCGCGGAGCGCGTCGGCGAGCCGGTCGTCCAGTCCCGAGAGGACGCGAATGATCTCGGGCGGTGCACCCATGGGCACGGTGGGCCGCACTGCGTCGTCGTCATCGTCGTCGATGTCGTCGAGGTTGGTGTCGTCCCCGCCCTCCAACTCATTGGGCCACACGGACCCACGCGGCGTGAAGGCCAGCACAATTGCGCTCATCACGGAGGTGCCCATCTCGAAGATCTTCGAAGAGCTATTTGCCTCAGCCGCCTCCTCCGTCGCCGCTTTGGCCGCCGGCTCCACAACTTCCGTAGGCGCGGTTTCGGTCGTCTCGGGCACTGGTTCGGCAACCTTCACGTCTTCGGGTGCTGTATTCTCAGTGACGAAGTCCCATCCACGGCCGAGTGTCCCATCCTCGAGGGTGAGGCTCGAATATTCGCCAGCGACCTCACTTATTTTCCGCTTGCTAGCGTCCCAGCTGCCCAAAGGCACCGCAGTGCACAAGCCAGACTGTGAAAAGTTCCAGCCATTCTCTGCTGCGCCAGTGCCTGCCTGGCAAATCTTCCAGTACGCACCATCATAGTAGATGGCTCCGGCACCACCCTCGCGCGTGTAGCATGGCCCTCCATTACGCAGTTGGCCTGGGATGAGATTATACGTGCCCGAACAGTTGGCCCCTCTGTCGCCCGATACATGGATGCACATCAGGAACTCCATCGTGCTGGTGGTGACCACCTCCATCTCGGAGCTTTTGCCTGTCCAACCGGAGTGGTCGGGAAACTCAACCTTCAGGTCGCCGTCCGGATCGATGCGTTTGACGATCCCCACCTTGCCATGGGTGACGCCGCCCCAGCCGTAGGTTGGATTCGACACGCTCCGCTTGACGCGCACGCGCGCACCCACGCACAGCGTGCTGCTGCCGGGAAGCTCCGGGGATAACATCGTGGGCGCCTTGGGGCACAGTGCGCGCCAAGGCGCCTTGGCACAGCACACGCTGCACAGCCCGCAGTGCGCACAGCCCCCCGGGCCCGTCTGCGACGACGGGCCGAACATCTCACATCCATGGCATTTCACGGAGCCACTCCAAGGCGTTTGCCTATGCGCCGATTGCAGCAGCGAGCCAACCTTTTGGAGCTCACCCTCCTTGAACCACCACGCATTGCCGTCATCGAACTCCGCCTTGAACGGGCGACCCGAATCGTCATCTTCGAGTAGTCTGCCTGTCTGGCCCACGTAAGGGCGCGTCGACGAGTCAGATGCGCTGAGCACAAGCACTGTGGCACCCACCTGCGGGCGCCCCCCCTCATCGCTCTCGTCACCCACTCTGGCCACGGTGGGGCATGGCAACACGTCACTGCCATCGTATCCGTCCTTTGTCCACTTGCCACATGGCACAGAGCCTCTCGAGCCCTCTTTCGAGTAGTACCAGCCTTCCGTATCGTCCTCGTCGTTTATGAGCCACCCAAACTGCCCCCACCATAGTAGATGATCGCGATCCCGCCCTCTTTTGTGTACAGCGCCGCGCCGTTGTGCTGCCGAGTGTAGCTGTAGGTGCCGTTGACGGTTCTCGCGCGGCGGCCGCCCGCGCCGCTCACGACGTACTCTCCCACGGTCGCCTTGACGAGGCCGCCCGCTTCTTCCGTGCGATCCTGTAGTAAAAGATCTCGACCTCCAACGACCTCCATGTCAGAAGGCCTGCAATTCCATCCTGCAATGATGCCTGGAAAGCTCACCTTCAGGTCGCCATCGGAGTCGATTTCGGTGACGACCCCCACCATGCCATGCTTGACGCGGCCCCAGCCATATGCTGGCACCGAGACGCTCTGCTTGACTCTTACGCGTGAGCCATTGCCCAGCGAAGGGCCATCCAGGTCCTGAATGAAGGGCTCGGCTTGTGCGCCAGGCTTGCTAGCGGCGCAGCCACCCCCTCGGACACGCACCATCCACCGCGAAGGCGGCCACAAGAGCAGCACGGCTTTCGCGCGGTGCTCAGTTTCGAAGGATCACGCAAACTTCAGACCCAAACATGATCTGTGAACAGCTTCGCACCAACGCGCACTAAGGAGCACAACTTGATACTTCGCGCGAACCCCGATCAGCCACGCCCACCTGAGTCCCACAAGGCGCCAACGCGCGCTCGACATGGCGCTGGAACTAAGGTCCTCTAGCGGCGCTACGAAGCAGCGGTCTGAACGCCACCCCTCCCGCCCGCTCCCATGGCAGTCGCCGAATCCAAAGCATGATCCATAGAGGTACCAGTCACTTACCAGTCACTCTATCGGTAACGCCGCGGAGGACCTTCGTCGTGGTCATAGAGTGACTCGTCATCGTCGTCAAAGTCGTCGACGTCGTTCGAATCCGAATTCCAGCCGTCATCGTCGTCGTCGTCGTCGCGCTCCTCGCCGTAGCCGTCCTCGTCGCCGTAACCGCCGCCCCCATACGAGGTCTGCCCTTGAAAATCACGCGACAGGCGGCCAGGGCGCCGGTCGGCGATGCCAATGCGCAGCACGAGGCTGTCGCTGTTGGCGAGCGCCGCGGCCGCGTCGCCCTCAGCAATGGTTGACGGGCGTGCTGGTGCGTGCGTCGCGGGCACGCCCGAAGATGTGGCTCACGGACGTGGGGCGAACGTCTCGGATACCGGGACCACACACCACGAAAAAGTCCACGGGCAGCTCGCGGCTGTCACGCATTTGGAGGGCCACCTGGTAGGTGCCGCTCGCGCTGTCGTGCACGGTGTAGAGCTTAAAGCGCCAGCCAAGAGCTTGGAACGCGGCCGAGGCCAAGTGGGCAGGCCGGCTTGCAACATGTTCATGTGCGGAGCACTTGTGCAACGTCACGTGGGACACTTCGAGGTTTCGGCAACGTGTGGAAAGCATCGCAACGACGAGTGCGTCGGCTTTGGCGGCCTCGCGCTCACGCTTGGCTCCCGCCGCCTGTGCCTCCTGCACCTGCTCCACCTTCTTCAGCAGCTTCCAACCGGGCATGTCCGCTTTCTTGCACCGGTCCTCGTGCCGTCCGCAGGCCCTTTGCACACCACTCCATTTGCAGCCAAGTGGATGGTATTTGCATACCGCGGTACGGTAGGCACACTCGGACGAGAGATGTGTGTGCAGTGTACCGCGCGTGCATTTGGCGGTGCAGCCCGCGTTCGTGCACTCAGCCGGCAGCAGCGCGATCGTCTGCTCCGCAAGGACGTTTCTGATCGGGTTGAGAGGATCGAGCGGCATACGGCACGTCGGGCAGATGGGTTTGTCCTCGATGCAGACACGGAGGTGGCACTCGGCGCATATGATGTGTCCGAGCTGGCACTGCATAACCGTGTCCTCGGGGATGGATAGACACACAGCGCATGAGAGGTGCTCGAGTGCCTTGTCGGAGGACGGCGTAAGGTGGTCGGTCCCGCTCCCCGCCGCGGGCTCGGGCGCGGCGGCTGAGGATGAACCCGCAACCTGCGAAGAGCGCCTGGCCCTCTTAGCGGGGCGGCGCTCGCCGTTGGAGGAGGCTGCTGTCGCAGAATTCGCCTCCACAGACGAGGAGTCCATGGACGTCCACGAGGACCTCGCCACGTCGCTCTCCAGGACTGAAAGCGAGCGCATTTCGTCAACGAGAACGAAATCCAGCAGAAAGGACAGAAAAGACCACTGCTGTGAAGCGACACGAGTTGACCGTGCTCAACGAAAGTTCGCGAAAAGTACGGATACGCGTCGTCGTGGACGTCCATGCGCCATCTCTGGGGACTCGTTCTCCTTCCACTCATGGTGCTGCTGAGCGCCCGGCTGATACTTGTCGCGCCGGCAGAACGCCAGGTGGCGCTCGCAATGCAGGCGCTGCTCGCAGCCGAGCGCGAGGAGCTCGCGGAGGTCGTCGCTGTCGAACGAGAGGAACTGATCGTCGAAAGGATGCGACGGCGAATAGAAACGATGATTTCAGACGCAGGGCGCCTGCGCGTGGCCGAGGCGGCTGCGCAAGCGGAGCTGGCGCGTGGTGTCTATCGCTCGGGCAGTGGGCACTGGGTAATGCCAGGCGAGACAATCGTTGGAAACCCATCGTAGCGTATCTTAAGAGTCTCGCAAGTGTTTCGTTTCATTACAATCTTCGTTAGAGCACTATAAGGGACCAGCCCACGTCGGCCGCCGCATGCCGCGCAAAATGTTTTCTTGGCGATGAGCGCAGCTGGCCCATCTCTCCTCACCGTCGGCACTGCGCCGGGCCGACCCACACGTCACCAATTGTACTGCATGCCCTTGCGGCTGATGAGCGGTGAACCGTGCTCCTCGTACTCCGCCCGCGACATCCAGATCTCGGTGTGCGAGCCGAGGCTGCCGAGAACGGAGCCGCCGAGCCACGCGCCGTGCCGGCGGTCGTGCGCATTCGCGTTCATGAGCGTCATGCGGTGCGCCTGGTTGATGATCGATTGCGTGGCGGACTTAGCGGCGGCGGCGCGCAGCTCGTCCTCGAGGCGCTCGTTCATGCCGGGCATGCAGGTGAGCCCGCCCGTGAGGATGACGTGTCGCAGCAGCTCCTTGTGCATCTCGCCCTCGACCGAGCCGATCGCGTTCATCACGAGCGCAGGCAGCGGCGTCAACAAGCCCACATCGACCGGATGTTCCTTGAAGAGATGTTCAGCGACGGTTGCGCCCTCCTGGCTGAGCTCGAGGATGCGCCCGTCGGGGAGCACATACTCGGCGGGTGGCAGACGCGCTGTGTCCGCCTTGCCGGACTTGCGCATCTGCGCGCTCGCCTGCCTGCTTTCCAGGCACCGACCCACACTCTCTAGCAGCCCTCGGGCTAACTCGTGCTCACGCATCTCGCGGTAGGTGGGGTCGCAGCGCGGGCGGAGCGCACACGCCGGGAGCAAGCCGGTGGAGCCGAGCTCCGGCCGGCGCGAGACCAGCTGAAGCAGTGTGCGCGCGATGTTGACGCCGCCCAGCGGCGAGCGCTGCACCGAGCGCATGACCACCGAACCGTCAGCGACCACTGCCGCCGTAGACGCCTCTCCGCCCAGCTCGAGCACGACCGCGGTCGTCGTGCCGAGACCGATGGCCACGAGCTCAGCGCAGCGCGCCACGCACAGCGCGGGCACGCCGAGCTCCTCGAACATGAACTCAGCCGTGCGCTGCCGCACGGAGGGCCCGGCACTGGTTGGCTCGGTCAGCATCACCGGGTGCTCCGCCCAGCTGGTGCACCCGATCTGGTGCAGGCCGTGATCAAGAAGAGCACGCAACGCCCATTCGTCGACGACGCCGGCGCGCGTCTGGAGCGGCCGCACCTGCATGCGTGCAAATGTGTCGTCACTAAAGCGTGGTTCGTACTCGAGCACCTCTTTCCGCCGGCCGCCGGTGTCATCGACCCACGCGCACACCGAAGACGGGTAGATGGTGCGCGGTGAGTCCTCACCCGCGTAGCCCGCGCGCGTTGTCACCGAGCCGACGTCGAAGGTCAGCGTGCCCACGAAAGACGTGCCATACGTCGCCATACGCGCGATAAAACTCCCGGGAGTTTTATCGCGCGTAGTTTCGCTAGACGTTCATGAATCTCGCTTCACACTCGCGTAAGGGGTTCAATATCCAAATTGCCAGGTTTATGAGATCAATTGATGACGTTACAAATTTCGTTTGTGGCCCTAATGCTGGACGCGCTCGAGGACGAGGTCCCGCTCCAGGTCATGCTTTTCGAGCTGCTGTGGAAATGTAGAGCGCGTGTGCACATTCCCGACACGCTCACATACAAGTATGGGAAGCTCGAGAGCTGGTACTTCAACAGCAAGGACAGCAAGAGCTCACCTCGGAAGGGCCCGTTACCGCTGGTCAAGCGAAAGCGTGACTCGAAGATCAAAAGCAGCGACGTTACCGACCGTATCATTGAGGCCTTCTGCACGGGAAAGCAGGAGCAGGATATCGTGGCGCTGTGGGTCAACGCGGAGCCGAAGGAGAATTGCAAGCTGCTGTACCTGACAAGGGCCAACTTCTCGTTTTTCTTGTGCAACTCGCCGCGGCACGGGCACGGCGTGCTGCAGCGGTGGGTGGCGCCCTTTGGCGGGCACAACTCACACCTGCGCACCGACTGGTCGCCGCATCACCTCTCCTTGGAGCAGCGCACCAATTGGTACAGCGTGGGCGACCAGAAGCATCCTGTGGCACAGCGACTCGCGACCTTTGAGGGTGGCGTGCGCAACGTGAGCTCCGCGAGCGTGATCAATCAGCACCTGCGCGCGCGCGTCTCGGAGGTCAGCGCGCATATCGCGGAGATGTTCGACAGGGAACACAACTATAGGACCAAGGTCTTCCGACAGCTATGCACTTGGAAGCCAGCAGAGGACGGGCTCGTGTACCTGCTCTGGTGCTCCATCCTCGAAGCGCCTCCTTCCGACCCGAGTAACGTGCGCTTCCTGCCACTAGATGAGGGCGCGGCGCCGCCCAGCGCGGCGCCGACGACGCTCGGCGCGCCGCCGCCGCTGCTTCGCCAGCCCTCGAGCGTAGCGCAGTTCGCATGCTCCCCCGCCTCCTTGGCGGGTCAGCCTGATAGTTACGCAACCCTCGAGGATGAGGAAGCGGGTGCGCGCCTTCGAGTTGGCCGGCGAGCTCGCCCAAGCAAGAGGACGGCGCCCGTCGCATACTCCTTGCCGACGATGATGCGCAACGGCGTACGCAAGCCGATGGACGGCTCGATCTTCCACATACCCGCCGTTGGGATGAGCACCTATGCCGAACCGGAGTGGTGGCATGCCGAGCGGATTCCAGGCATGACCGCCCCGCTCGACGACGACCCCTTTGGATTGCGAGGCGCCAAGGCTGCCCAGGACATTGGACACCAGTGGCGCGTGGAGCCGCTCCAGCGCGCCATCTATCAGCCGAGGTCCGCCCGCGACTGCGCCCCGCATCGAGGGCGCCAGCGCCGGCGGTTACGACCCGACGTCGACGCTGAGGTTACGGCGGCAATTGAGCGGTCGGAGTCAGAGTTAGCAGCCTGCGCGGCAGGCGACGCGAGGGCGCAGGCGTCAGCATCAGCGAGCGGCGCGGTGGGGAAGAGCTCGATGCCAGGAGGCGCCGCCTCCTCGCGCATGCTGCCCCTCCCACCCCTCGCGTCGCCCCGCGGTAAGGCCAGCGGTAAGGCCAGCGGGGCCGCCTCAGCCCGAACCGTCCCGGTGGCCGTCCCACGCTATGCGGCGCGCGCGGGCGCATCCGAAAATGTGGAGCTGCAGCTGCCTCCTCTCGCCATGCCGCGCTCGATGGCGCGGGCGGTCAATGCTGTTGCGCCTCTGCTACACGCTAAACAACTCTAAAACGATCGTGCAGCGCACCTTGCGCTAGGTGGACCGATACCGACTTAGAAAAAATTCAGGTCTGGGTACTCACAAATTTGCGACATTTAGATCGTTTTCGCGTTCGTGTTACGGGCGAAGCCGCCCGGTTCAGCGACCGTTACGCTATGGAGGCTATGACTCGTATGTCGTATCGTATGTCTCGCCGACCGGGCGGACCCCATGCTCGAGCGTCGTATAACCAATATACGCGTGCAGCCCAGCCCCGTACCAGCCCCGCGTCTGCCGTCTACGTATCTCTCTCTCGCGCGCCCGCCGCTTAACGCCCCTCACAAATCTTCTGTCTCGCCCAGCGTCATCGCGACATGAGTCGGGTCTTTCTCAATGAAATTCTTCATGATTGTTGGCACGCCTTCATCCCGCTTATCATCCCGCCGGCGTACGATTGCAAGTGCCTCACGCACGACTTCGACGGCGGCCACAGCCTCGCCGTGATTTTTATCGATGCAGGCCGCCATGGCCAGAAACCTCTCGGCACGCTTTAGGTCACGCCCTTCTGCCTGCAGCGCCTCTACACCCGATTCGTAGAATTTGCCACTGAGCCGCAGGCCGCCATCCGAGAGTGCTCGGTAGGAGCGGCAAAAAGCCTGCTGAGCCTCGTCTTCTCGCCCTGCTGCCTCGAGTACTTCTCCGTGCAATATGTGTACCTTGGGTTCATCCGCCAAGCTGCCAGTCGTCTCTGCCAGAAGTTCACCGAAGGCGGCCTCGCGCACCCGCCAGTAGTCATGCCAGTAGTCGGCGTTGCGATCCGATGCCACGCCTCCCTCAACGCCTCCCGCTGCCGCAGACATGTCCCGCGTGGCGAGGGCTAGTATGAGAGTATATCGACGTCCACGTTGCAGCCTGGTGACCCTGTGTGGCAGCGCAGCAGGATACACGTAAATGGAGCCCTGCTGCGGCTTCAAAGTCGTGTTACCAACTTGTAGCTCGCCACCCTCGTAGGCATCGCCAGCAGACAGCATGACGTTGATGTTCATCGTCCGCCCAGTACCGTCGCCTGGTTTGGTGTCAATGTGCCAGTCGAAGTGGTCATGCTGCTCTGCGACGAATTCGTGCAGCAGCGTGAATGCGACGGCCGACGAGAAGGCATCGACGGTCTCCAATTGGTCGACCAAGACATGGTCGCGTAAAGCTGATCTGACCCTGACGAGCACAGCCTCGTGCAGCTTCCGTATGCTATGGGGATCCGTGCCATCGTCAAAGCGGTTCACGCGTGCCACACGAAACGGTGAACCCTCCATGAGCGGGAGCAAAGGGTTGCTTCGCACGTCCTTCTCGGCTTTAAAGGATTGGAAGAGATTGACGATCTCCTCGCACTCGTTTCGAGAAAAGGCGTTGGGCAACAGGCTGATCAGCTGTGCGGCGGCCGCGAGGACGATTATGACTAACATGCACAGGTGGCGTGTGGTGTGCCCCGCGCGGAGGAACACCCATAATGAGTCCCGCGAAAAACTCCATATGTCAAGTTTAATTAGGTCAAGTTAAGGGCTGAGTGGTTGCAACTCACTTCAATACGTCGTGTTAACGTTCACACGCGCGACAAATCCGCACAGAAGCGCTCGAGCTCGTCTCTTGTCACTCGTCACAAGTCAAACCGTCACTAGATGCCCTCGGACTTCCTCAGCAAGCGTGATGCCGCGGCTGCAGTCGATTCCTTTTACGAAGCCAATCTGCTCATGGGCCAGGCCAGTACGCCAGACCTCGAGGAGCTAACGCGGAAGGCGCTTCAGATCAAGAGTCAAGGAACCCGGCTCTACGTGTACTGGACCGCTCCGGTCGCACGCACCGAGTGCCAGACCATCGGACCAGCCACGCGATGCTTCTGCACGCACTCGTACTCTTCGCACGCGTGGTACGAGACGGACTCCAAGCGAATCCGCTGCCGCGTCGATGGGTGCAAGTGTTCGTGCTTCTCCTACGTGCCAGGCCGAGGCGGCACCCACCTGCGGTGCTCGTGCAAGCACGAGCACCACGAGCACCGCAAGCCTGATGGCCGGCCCACCGTGTGTAAGCACCCGGGATGCGACTGCAAGGGGTTCCAATCGACATGGAGATGCGGCTCCTGCGGCGAACCGTATGGCGCGCACGCGACCATCTTCGAGACCGCGGCCGAGCGAGCGCGTCAGGGCAAGACGACCGAGTCCAACCTCGGCGGCTGGTCGGAGGAGAAGCCACATCTCGACGCCGTGTGCGGTGGTATCACACGCATGAGCAGCCTCCTCTCGGGAGTTGAGCGCGAGGGCATCGCACCGCTGCCGCTCACCGACAGTTCGGCTGCCGTCTGCGGCACTTGTAGCGACGGCGGGGCTCGCGAGGGTTCGGGCTACGTGCACACGCTCGCGTCCTTGGGCGCCAGCTCCGCCTCGTCGTCCGCGGCAGACTCGGGGGGGTTCGTGCCGCTCAGCTCCACGGCGGCGACCTTTGCACGCTACGACCGCCAGGCGGACGAGCACGTCGGTCGTCTACGCCAGATGCAAGCTACCATGTCGGAAAGTGCGCACGGCACATCCGGCCACCGCCTCGGGGGCAGTGTCACCGCCGAGCCCTCGCCACCACCGCCGCGCAGCGCTGCCGCCGCGCCAGGAGCGCCACGCAGCCGGGTTGTGCTCGGGGCGGCGCTCGTGGCAGGAGGAGCAACAAGTCAAAAAGGACCCGCCGCGCTCGGGGCGGCGCTCAAGGCAGGAGGAGCATCAAGTCAAAAAGGACCCGCCGCGCGTAGTCGGCCACCTTTCGCGCCGCCGACGCCCGCCCAGCTGCGCGAGAAGGCAGCAGCTGCCGCCGAGGCACGTTTCGCGGCGGCGGCGGCGGGCGGCGGCGCCAGCGCCGCGGTCTCCTCGGAGGCCGCTGCGGGAGCCGCTGCCACGGCTCCTCGCGATAGGGAGACGATCGGGAGGGAGCCAGGCGCTGACGCGAGCAGCACACGCGAAGGTGGAGCGGCTCAGGCGGCCGCAGCTCCCAAGACACTGACGGTAGGTGCCGGCGGCCTCCGAGGTGCAGGAGGCAGGGGCGCCACGGCATCTGCGGTCCACGGTGGGCCCGCTAAGGCTGCTGCCAGCAGCTCGTCCGCCAGCGCCAGGCCTGCCTCGGCCCGTGGAGGCGCGGCCAAGGCGGCCGTGGCGGCGGCGAAGCGCGAACGCGTAGCGGTGGCGGCCGAGCGGCGACTAGCAATCAGCAGTCGTGGGACGCGGGAGGTGGAGGAGGAGCACATTGTGGAGGCATTGAACCCCTGACCTGGCCACTGTGGAATTTTTAAGTGACCGGCCCCGAGATTCAACTCGGCGCCTATCAGCCATTTAAGCAGGTCAGTTGAACGAAGGCCCGAAGTGACAACGAAGGCCTGTGAATTCACAGTATCTGTGTCGGGGTCTTCAGTGGGAGCCTGCGTGGTGCGTGGCCCCTCGCGGTGGCGTGTGTCCGCGGTCACACGCCGGGTCGCCCCTGTGGTGATGCGCGTCTTTATGGCCATGGCGTCGCTACTCAGCGGCACATCAATCACCTTCCCGTCTTCGCAACGCCTCGGTCTTGTTGTGCCAAGAAGGCTCAGCCACATCAGGGCATTGCCAAGGCTCACTCAGGTGCGGCTCCACGCGGACGACGTGGATGACGCCGAGAGCGGCCCACTCGCACTGCCAATCAATCGGTACGTCGATGCCATCCAGAAAATCCCCCCACCGGAGCTCATCGATGGATTTGCGAGCTCGGCGCCATCGGCCGTGCAGCAGGCCGTGCGGGCTACTATTGTCTCACTCCTCGGCAAGCTGCCACCGCATCTGTATGACGTCAACGTCATGTCGACCGGCCAGAACCTGGCCTCGCTTATGTTCTCCATGCAGATGACCGGCTACATGTTTCGTAATGCCGAGTACCGGCGCAGTCTGCTCGAGTCGCTTGCCGGAAGCGAGAACTTGGGTAGCGCGTCGTTGAGCCCACCCGAGGTGGATAGCGTCGAGGAGGCGAGGCCGCTGCCACCTGTGGCGGGCAAGATTAAGTTGCGGCTGTCGGACACGGTGGAGACGGAAGTGGAGGCGAGCGCGTACATGGCAGAGCTGCGCAGGGAAACCATGGAACTTCGCAGAGAGCTCGCCAAGAGCAAAAAGGCGGAGGCGGCGCAGGGCGGCGGCGGCGGCGACTTGCTGACGTACTTGCAGGGCCTTGGCCGGGAGGATGTGGCGAGTCTCACTGCGTCCATCTCGGAGGACGTGCTCGGAGCGATGCGCACGCTCATCGAGAAGATTCTCTCCGAATCGGGAGTGGGGGGGGAGTCGTTCATGGAGACGAGCGGGCTGAAGCTCAGGGAGTTGCTCGTGTGGCAGCTGGTGACTGGCTACAAGCTGCGCCAACTGTAAGTGAGCGAGGAACTTGGGCGAGCCATGGGCGGCGATGAGCGACGAGGATGATCGGCATTGATGAGTTCGTACTGCATGCCCCCAGACCCCAAATTGGTTGCCACACTCTGTGCTATGGTGACTGTCGATTAGAATCGACAGTGCGGCTTTGAAGCTTTGAAGGATCCATAGGGGGACGCGTTTGAGCGGGTCGGCATGCATATCATGCTTTGCGCAAAATCAAACTTGGTGCACTCCAAGGTAAATCAAACTTGGCACGTTTCCGTCGGTATGGCGCGTGTCCGTCCATCCGACCTCGTTTCTCGTCTACTCGCACGACGGACGCCTATAAAGCTAGGGCCCGACGCGTGAAGCGGCAGGAGCGCGCGGGTGACGGGAGAAGGATCGCCGAGACCGCGAGGACGCCTCACAGCTGAGTTGGTGCGGAGACGGTTCTACAAGCCGCGCGGATCGGATCCTTCCGAAGCGAAGGTATAGGCATGCAGGCAGCTATGATTGGCGAGAGCGTGGGCTTGATCATCAGGCTGGTTGGCATGGTGATTTCACCAGGGAGACATGAAGGTGCTGTCGTGCCGAGCGCAGATCTACACACCGATGAGCAGGGCGTGCTGGCGTATCCAGTAACGCATCCAGTGCAGGCTGCTCCAGGGGTGGGGGACACGCACGAGACGGAGGAGGAAATTGCGATGCGACTGGAGGTAGAGCAGCTTGAAGCGGACGTGGAGCAGCTGGAAGCGGAGTTCTTGATTGCCAAGACTACCAAGGCGGCGCTCACATTGCAAACAAGGCGCCTCTCAAGGCTCATGCAGCTTGCGGCCATGGAGAAGGTCAACACCAGCAGACACGCGGAGGAGGAGCGCCTGAAGGCGATCGCGCAGGCAACGCGCGTGGCTGAGGAGGATCACGAGGCGCAGCGGCGCAAGAAGGAGGAGTTGCGGCGGCTCGCGGCCAAGAAGGAAATCGCGAGGTGGGAGGCGGGGGCTGCAACGGCGATCCAACGGCGCCAGCGCGGCATCGTGGCGCGCCAGCGGGTTGCTTCCAAGAAACGGGTGCGCGCAGACTGGTGTATCCTGCGGCCACCGGACGCCTTCGACGTGTGCATACTCAGGAAGCAGGCGCGCCCCGCACTAGCCGTGATCCAGGCGCATTCCCTGATTATGGCAGGCTACGCGAGAGAGCAGCGTGAGAGCCACCGCCAGCTGCTTCGCAATCTCGAGTACCTCGAAGCGCAGGTGGGCGAGTATCTCGAAGCCAACCACAGGCTCAGTAGGCAGCGCTCAGCCCTGCGCACAGTAATGGAGCTCGTCCATGGTCAGGTGCCGGGCGCGGAGCTCGGCAAAGAAGACGAGTTCGAAGCTTGAACTAGGGTGAACATGTGTCCTGAGTCGCCAGTGAGTGAGTGAGTGAGTGAGTGAGTGAGTGTTATGTCGTTGTTCACATGTTTTCACACTCGTCTTCACACACACTTTCGAGTTTGAGTTCCTCGGCGTGCTACCGGCTCCTCCCTCCTCTCTGAAGTGTGCAGCAGGCGCCCAATGGCCCAGCGCAAGATCCAATGGAGCTGTGCCGAGAGCTCGCACTCGCTTCTCAATGACGCGATGAGTGCCTTCGAAGCTACCGCGTACGCACGGATCGGCGAGGTACTGTGCTCGCCTCTCGATGATGACCCATTTGAGGAGGACCAGCGACTCCAAAGCTGCAACACGGCGTCGCAGCACTCAGGCTTTGCGTTCGCGCTGCGATCGCTGGCCGCGGCCGCCCGCTACGCGAGTGATGGCGTCGCGGCCGAGCTCATGCACTGGATGCGCCGCGCCCGCGAGTGGCCCGGGGCAGCCACGCCGTCCGAAGAGGACCGTGAGAGCCGCGAGAGCGCTGTCAACACTGTCTTCTGCGAGGCGATGCTCGCGACGCTGGGAGCGGCGTGCTGCCGCGACAGCATCATGCTGGACTCCCTCCAAGAGTGCGCGCTCGATTTCTTCCGCACCTTTGGCGGCGCAGCGTCGTCGGCTACGCGGCAGCAGGCCGCGCGCCGGCGGCTGCTCGCGCTGGGTGGCCGCACCGAGGAGGCACTGTGGACGGAGCTCGTGCGCGCGCTGTGCCGCAACCTGGGCGAGAGTTCCTCCGCGCGTTTTCGCTCCTTCGAATCCTTCACCCACAAGGTGCTGCTCCACCTCGAGAATACGGGCAGCGACCGGAGCGGCCGCAGCGATTGGCTGGGCCGAAGCGACTGGTCGCCCGACTTCGGCACACTTGCCATGTGCTCGTCGCTGCAGGGGGTGCAGCTGCCGCGCGGGAGCGGGCTGCCGGCCATCGGCGGCGCTGTCGGCGGTGCGAGCGGCAGCGGCGCGGCCGAGCCGACTCGTGTCTTCCTCGAGCGCATCGCCTCTCGCGTCCTCTTTAACCAGGCGATCAAGCCGCTGCGCCGGCCGGTGGCCGAGGCGCTCGGGATGGCGCTGCTCGACCAGGCGCTGGATGAGGCGGCGCGCTCAGGTGGCGTGGCGCCGCCGCCCTCGGAGCGCGACGCGCGTGCCCTCGCGCAGCTCCACGCACTCGAGCTGCAGCTTGCGCAGTGGCTGATCAAGAAGATCAAGAAGCCGATCAAGCGCAACGCGAAGTTCGAGAGTTGGAGCGCGCCGCTTGCCACCGCGCTGCTCTGTGCCGTGCGCAGCGCGGGCAGCGCTGTTGTGCCCGCTTGGGGTGCCGAGGGTGGCGTGGGGTTCCTCGGCCCCGACACCAGCGGCGGCGGCGGCGGCGGCGGCGGCGGCCTCAGCGAGGGGCTGAGTGAGAAGGCAGTGGAGCTGCACGTCCAGCTTTTGGGCAAGATCAAGGAGTGCCTGAAGCATAGTGAGCACCGGGTGATTGCGCTGCGCTGCATGCGGCTGCAACTGCCGCTGCTGCTCTCGTGCCGCGCCGCGACGAAAGAAGTGAAGGATCTGCTCGATCGCCTCTTCGCCACCAAGGACGCCGTCGCGATGCAGCTCGAGATGCCTCGAGATCGCAAGGACTTCACGCTCGTGCTCCGCCGGTACGCTGATTGCCCTCTGATGACCACTGAGGGTCGGTCTCCACTCGTTTCTAATGGCCTCTGATGGCATCCCTCATCAGGTACGCTGAGCTGCTCGAAGGGCATGCCGCCCTTGCGCTCGCCGTGGGCTCTGTGGAGCCGAAGCTACTCCTCGAGCGCATCGTGCTGCCAGGGCTGCGGGGGGAGGGATCCGCTGGATCCAAACGCTGGGGTCAGCACACAGTGCTCGCGCTCGGCACACTGCGCCGTCTCCTCCACAGGCAGCCGGATGCGCTCGGCGCGCACGCTGCAGAGGTGACCGATCGCTGCTGTGCATCAGCTGGGCACTGATGCGCTCCGACTGCCACTCATGTGCTCCGATGACCACTGATTGCCAAATGATTGCCACTGATTGCCAAATTATTGCCACTGATTGCCACTGATGAGCTTCGACTGCCACTGATTGCCACTGATTGCCTGTGATGGTCTCTGATGGTCTCTGATGGTCTCTGATGGCCTCCCTGATCAGGTGACCGAGCGCGTCGTGCACATGGTCGTCCGGAGTGCCGCCAGCGCGCACCTCCAAGAGGGAGCCTCCGCTCGCGAGCCACTGCTTTGGCTGCTCTCTGTGCAGCTCATGCACGGTGCCCTGCGCTGCCTGCGCCTGCTCTGGCCGCACCCAGCTGCCAGCTCGTCGGGCGCCGTGGCGGGCGCGCTCCGGCCGCCGCCTCACCCTGACGAAGCACCGATCACGCTTGAGCAGCTGCTGCCCGGCGACGACTACACCAAGGTCGAGCTGCTTCGGCAGCAGCTCGGCCTCAAGGCGGACGTCAAAGCCGTTGAGGTCGTCGAGCGCTCGGTGCAGGAGCTGGGCCTGGAGAGCTTAGTGCAGCAGCTGGGGTTTGAGAGCAAGTCCAAGGGCGACAAGATCGCGCTCCTCGGCGCAAAGACCGATGCTTGCCTGCGCGCCCTCGGCATCTCCGCTGCACTGCTGCCGCTGCTCGCTGCACAGCTGTGCGGTACGGAGCGGCTGCTGCAGTCCGCCGCGTCCTCGCTGCTCGCGCACATCGTGGCCAACGGCACTCTGGACACGCTGCCTGCCGCCCTCGCAGCCCTTACCAAGACTCTCAGGGATCTGCACCCGGCCGCGCTCGCCCGCCGCCAAGAGGCGCTGCAGCAGGTGGCGCCGTTGCTGCGTGAGTGGCTCTCTGTCCCACGCATGTTTCGTCACCTCGCGCGCCACCGCTGCATCGACGACATGCAAGCTCTCGCCCTCATCTTGTTCGCCGAGCAGTGCCCCAAGTTACGCGGCGAAGCGGCGCAGCTCTTGGCCCTCGTCGCACCCGTCGCCAGGGCCTCGGCCCCCGTCGCCGACAGCGCCGCGCCCGCGCCCGCTGGCGCGCCCACCGCGAGCGCCGCCTTTCGCGCCGTCACGAGCGCGTGCCTCATCGACTTGCTCATCCAGAAGCTGCCCGCCATCGCCGAACGCGCGCTCTCCGACCCTCTGCAGCTCCACCTATGGAGCGGCTTTGGCGCGAGCTCGCCCCCCATGGCTCGCCCAAGCTCGGCCGCCGCCGCGCAGCTACGCGACGCCGCGGCGCGCGCCGACCTTCGCGCATTCGTCGAGGCGTGCGGGAGCTCCGAGGGAGATCAGGAGCTCTGGCTGTGCTGCTTGCATGGCATCGTGCACGCCCTTGCGGCGGGCGGCCAGCATGAAGGGGAGGGATGCGCACTTGCGCTCCGTGCGGCGTGGCCCATGATCATGCAGCGCATGCAGAGCATGGTGGGGGGGGTGAGGGCGGCCTTGGCCTCGGGCACGCAACTGCCGTCGTCGTGGGCGCCGTACGCCTCGCTCGCGAGCGGGTGCGCCCTCGCCGTGCTCGGCCACGATGACGCGGGCGACGCGTGCCGCTCCGACGTCGAGCGCCTTCTGCGCGACGGAGTGAGCCTGCTCGTGTGTGACACCGAGGCACACCGCGTGGCGGCCTCGGCGGTCCTCGGGCAGCTGCGCGGCGGCGCGGCGGTGCAGCTCGTGCTCTCTGTGCTCGCTCCCGAACTCAATGACGCGTCCATCTGGTCCGACTGGCGGCGGGACGCTAAGAACGTCGCCTCGCCCATCCACATGAAGATGCGACAGCTCGGGCACGTTCTCGCGCTGCTCTCAGACCAGCGCGGATGGTGCACGCTGCTCACGACGCAAGTGGGCGCACCGCTCGCCGCACTCGCGCGCTGGATGCATGGCGCCCTCGAGTACCTGGCCCTCAAAGGGCCAGATGGCTCGATGGGCAACCAGCACGCTTGGCTGCTCCAGCGCGCCCGCAAGCACTTCTTCGACCTTCTCAGCCGCACCACGCCGCATCTGCTCACCACCCTCGCCGCCGCCGACGCGCAGCACCGCACACAGCGAAAGGCGCTGCTCCCAGGTGCTCTCCTACTTCGGGTCGCCGAGCTAGTCTCCTCGCTCTCGTCCGACGGAGCGGCCGACGCACTCGAGGCCGAACGCGCACGGCTGATGAGTGCCCAACGGCTCCCACCGGCTGGGGCCGCCCGTGTCGAGCGCCGTGTCGAGCGCGCCCTCGCCGACGAGCTCGGCGCGTCGTGTCGAGCACAGTCCGAGGCGGTGCAGCTCGCTGCGCTGCGCGCCCTCGCAGCCCTGGCCACGCCCGAGGCCGTCTCGGGGCTGCCTGCGGATGAGGGGAGGCCTCTCGAGGCTCGGCTGCCTCTGCGCTGTGCTGAGGTGCTCCTGCACTCGCCTTGTGCGGCCGTAAGCTCCGCCGCGCGCGACGCGCTGTGCGCGCTCTGGGCAGCGTGCCACGACCCTATCCCACGATGCCTCGAGACCTGCTACCGTGCCGCCAACGAAGCCAAAGAGTCCTCCGATGCGTCCAGCGCGGCCGCCACCTCGAATGCCCACTTCATCGCCCTTGTGCTCGTGTCCCTCCGCCCGACGCCCGGCCGCGCCTCCGCCCCCTCCGCCCCCTCCGCCCCCTCCGCCGCCACCTCGTCCGCGCAACCCTGGGGGTGGGACGAGGCCGGTGTGAACGTTCACAGTCTGGCCCGCGCCGCTCACACGTCTCCCGAGCGAGACGAGTCGCGCCGTATCGAGCGCCCGCTCGCTCCGCCGTCGGCGACGAGCGCGGCGATGGGTGCGCTCGCGGGAGATGCGCACCGTGTGCCGTTGGTGGTGCTCGCTTTGTGCAAGCTGGGGGATCCGTGCGGCCTGGTGCGCGCGATGGCCGAGAGGCTGCTACACGCCTACGGCGCGTGCGCCGACCCGGTCGCGCCTCCCGCGCTCATGGCGCAAGGGTTGCCATGGAGTGCGGATTGCGCGCGCCATCTGATCTCGCAGCGTCTCGCGCGCGCCAGACCCGATCTCGCAACCGCCGTCGTCTTCGAAGCCCTTCGGCGTGCGGCCGTCGCCGACGTACCGACGGCACACTCGATGCTCACACTGCTGCCACCGTGGGCCGAGCAAGCCGCCCTCACCGTGCTCTCCCCCGCCAGGGCTCAGGCCGACGGAGACGGAGACGGCGAGAGCGAGAGCGAGGGCGAAGGCGAAGGCGAGGCGAACGGTCGGCGTGCCCCGCACGCGAGCCGCAGTGCGCGTGCCGTGGACGCACCCAGCTGCACGCCGAGCGTCGCGTCGAGCGCGGCGGCGGAGTCGCTGCTGAGCGCGGCGCTCGCGGCGCTCGAGTTCCACAGCAGCGCAGCCGGCCACGCATCGCTTGCGCCGCCGCTGCACGCGCTCTGGTGTGCGCTGGCGGCTCGCGAGGGGTGCGTCCATCCCATCATCCACTTCCTCTTGCGCCAGCTGCGTGAGCACCTGCCGCTCCTCCGTGAACGTTCACAGCCACCCGCCACCCGACCCGAGAGCACTCTCCTACTCTCCAACGCCGGCGCCGACGTTGCGAGCGCCGTGCCGAGCGCCGTGCCGAGCGCCGTGCCGAGCGCCGTGCCGAGCGCCGTGCCGAGCCGGGGCGCTCGAGATGGCGCGCAGAGCTTGCTGCACGCATGCCAGGCGGCGGTGCTTGCCCTCTCGAGCGCTCAGCCGGCGAGCTGCGCGCGCCAGCTCGCGCGCCATCTCGCGCCGCCTGGGTGCTCGGATCGCCTCCCGGGCGAGGTCGGCGATTGGTCGGCCAGCTTAGCACCCGACGCTCTCGAGGCGGCCGAAACCCGCCCTCTCGAAATGGAGTCGCTCGTGACCTTCTCGGCGCCCACCCCCAATGCGGCCCTCTCCTTTCGCACCGACTCCTTCCGGGGACCGAGCCTCGACGGCGGCGCGAGGGGGGGGGGCGAGTACCTTCCCGCCGGTGCGGCCGGGGGGGGCGCCCGGGACGACGCCTTCCAATTGGACAGCTCACACGGCGGAGGGTGCTCGCAGGCCGAGGCGGCGCTGCTCTTGCTCGCGGCGACTGTCGACGAGGCGCTCTCGACCCTGGTGGATGATGCGAACGCGCTGCCGCCGCCGCTGCCACCGCCGCCGCCGCCACCTCCGCCTGGCAGCTTCTCCTCGCTCGGCCTCTCGCCGCCGCCGCCGCCCTCGCACCCGCCGCCCGCACCCGCGGCGCGGCGCGGCGACTGCATGGCGTATGCGCTGCACACGGCGGTGCTCTTGTGCTTCCAGGGACGCGCGGAGCTGCCATCCCATGCGGCGAGGCTGCTCGCTCGGCTCGTGAGCATCGGAACAAGCCCGGGACGGCGCGAACGCGGCGTGGCCGCCGCGCCCGCCACGCCCGCCACGCCCGATGCGGCGCTCGCGGCGCTCGCGGCGCTCGCGGCGCTCGCGGGGGTGAACAACTCGGCCGTCTCGGGCTTGCGGGGCGCGGCGGAGGAGGTTGCGCACGAGCGGCTGGGCGAGCTCGTCACGGCGCTCTTCCACAGCCTCTGTGTGGGCGATCGTGCAGCCCTAGGGGAGGCGTGGGCGACCTACGCCCTGCGCCACGGCTGCCATCCGCCTGCTGTGCGTCGCGCGGGCGAGGGCGCGAGCGCGACGGCGCAGCGCTGCTCGCTCGTGGCGTACGCCGCCATGGTGCCCCTCCTCGGCACGACGGCGCTTCGCCCGCATTCTCGTGTGCTTCTCGACGCCGCGTGCACCTGTGCTCTCCAGCCAAGCAGGCAGAGCGTCGCGCTCGCCTCACAGGCCGTGCTCGCCGTGCTCCGGCTGCTGACGCTCGAGCGGCCCATCGCGAGCGAGCCGCGGCTGCTGTCGGATTTGATCTGGCGCGCGGCCCTCCTTCTCAATTCCGACGTCGTCCGGCTGTACGCGCTCGGCACGACGCTCCTCGGCGCGGCGGTTGGGCGCCGACCGTTACGAGACGCGGCGCTGCGCGCGGCGCTGCTCGAGTCGCCGCCGCCCTTTTGGCGAGGGCCGCTCGACTTTGGTGGGCTGCAGCCGCTGCTGCTACGCGGGCTCGGGCGCTCGGAGACGCGCGCGGCGTGCCTGGGCCTGATGCGTCACGCAGCCACCTGTGGGCCCTCGACGCACCTCGTGCTCGAAGCCGACGCCACGCGCTTGCTCACGTGCACGGCCGCGCTGCTCCCCTGGCTCAGCGAGCAGGCCGCCACGCGCGACGCGGACGCGAGGGAGCCAACGGTCCCATTCGCTCTGGCGGCCCGCCGTGGCGGTGCCGGCGCCGGCGTCGACGTGGCACGCGAGCTCGCGCATTCGTGCGTCGAGGCCGCCAAGGACAGCCAGAGCCATACGGGCCGGCGCGAGCTGATCCCCATCGCGACCGTCCTCAACAATTACGCCACCTCGCAGTACGACGACGTTGGCGGCTTCCTGCGCTCGATGCGCGAAGCGCTGCGCACGGCCCTCGCGCCGCAGCCGCCCTGGGTGGCACATCGGCTCGTGTGCACGCTCGTGTGCGGCGTGGGCGCGGTGCCCTCGTGCTGGTCAGAGTTGCTCGAGCTCGTACAGTCGCTCCTCGAGCAGCTGCTCCATAGGCCGCCTACCGTCCAACCGACCGCCGCCGCCGCCGGGGACGAGGGCTATCGAGGCGCCGTCCTGGGCACCGCCTGCCCTCCGACGCACCACCTATGGAGAAGCGCCATCGAAGCCTCGCTTGAGCTGCCCGCCTGTGCGCCGCGGCTTGCCACGTGTCTCGAGCTGCTGCTCCGCGCAAATGCCGACGGCGTGCTGCAGCTGCACCCGTCCGTGTGCGGCGCGGACCCGATCGCGCGCTTGTCGGCACGATCGACCATCTCGGCGAAGCCTAGTGCCGGTGCGACGGCGCCCAGGACGGCGCCCAGGCCGGGCAGCACGGCGGCCCCGGCGGCGAGCGCCTCGAACAACAATGTGCCGTGGCGCGTGTCCTATGTATTTGAGGACGACGAGGCGGACGAGGCGGCGGACCTGGATGAGGGCGAGGAGGAGGAGGCCTCGAGTGCCTCGCCCTCGCCGATGCTCACACGGCGGGCGATGCAGCAGCACGCATCACCTGAAGCGCGCCCGCCTA
>JWZX01002337.1:0-27871 GCA_001275005.1 Chrysochromulina tobinii | reverse complement strand
CCCCCTCGCCTCCACCGCCATCAGCCCATCACCAACACCCCTGCCCCCACCACCCTCGCCTCCCCCGAGTCCTCCCCCGCCTTCACCGCCACCGTTGCCAACTCCACCTTCGCAACCTCTGTCACCCCCTCCATCGCCATCACCGTCTCTGCCCTTGCCGCCACCACTGCCGCCCTCGCCACTGCCGCCCTCGCCACCGCCGCCCTCGCCACCGCCGCCCTCGCCACCGCCGCCCTCGCCACCGCCGCCCTCGCTGCCGCCTCCCTCACACTCGCCGCCGCCGCCACCTCACTGCCTCCGCCAGCGCCCTCCCCACCACCGCTCCCGCCTTCTTCGCCACCGCCGCCGCCACCCTCGACGCCGCCGCCTCCTCCTCTGCCCTCGCCCACGCGGCCACCACCCTCTCCACCGCCGCCGTCGCCGCCTTGGCATGCAATATATTTTGCAAAATGGGTGTATGGAGATTTTGTTGGAGATCAAACTTTGTTTGCGACAATTGAACTTCATTCCAAAAAATCCTGGGACTTTGTTAATCAACGAGTTTTGAGACCACACCGTCGGCGCCCCATCACATGTTGTCAGCGCTCCTCGCGGCGGCCTCGGTCAGCATTTCGAACAGTCATCACACCTCCATCGCCGGCACGACGTGCACCAACGGCTGCAAAGCGGATGCGCAGCCCGTCCACCTGTCGACGACCCCGTTCATGCCCTCGGACAATGTCACGAACGCGTGCGGCACCCAGCTTTGCGAGGCGTGGCAGATGGCCGCAGGCAACTGCGCCACGTCGTTCGAGTGTGTGTACTACAGCGCCGACTATGGCGGCGGCACCAATGCCTACAACATCCGCTCCCACCCCGATTGCGGCTCTGCAGTGATGGTTGAGTTTTCCATCAACTGCTTCAACCGTGCGGGCCAGTTCACGCTCACTCCGGCCACTCCGAAGTTGGCGAAAGTGGGCACCACAGAAACCGCCGGCGGCGCCGCCCCGTGGGGCTATGCCCGCAACTTCACAGTGGGATGCTACGCCTTCTCCCCGTGCGCCTCCGCCATCCCGATCCCCGCCAAATTCGACTTCCCCAGCTGGTACACGGGCGCCACTGCCGTGGACCCGACGCTCAATGGCCCCGTCGCGTGCCGCCTGCGGTGCGCCGCCAACGCTCAGTGCGACTACTGGTCGTACGAGTTCGAGGATGGCTACCACGAGTGCTTCCTTGTGTCGGTGCTGCCGCCGGAGTCGGCGTCGCTGGACATGTACCTGTTCTTCTCGTCGAACAACATCATCCAGAGCCCCACCGCCGGCTTCCAAATTGTGTCGCCATGCACAGGCTCGGCGCCTACCTTCATCTCTGGAGGCACGTTCACCGAGACCAGCACGAGTCTGATCGACCCGCGCCCCGCGGGCGGCTCGGCAGCGTACTCGAACGGCGACCTGGTGCCGCACGTCGACGACTTCTTCAGCGCGACCACGTACAAGGGCGCATTCGGCCGCGTCAACTGGCTTGATGGCTGGTCGTTCTTCAACCTGCCCAATTGCCTGGGCTTTGTCAGTGGCAGCTTCACCTGCCCCACGGGCGTGGGCGCACCGGCCCCGGGCTCACCCGTCTACCGGCTCAGGTGGGTCGGCGACTACCAGACCGGAGCCTGGAACAAGATTGGCACTTTTAACGTCGCCGCCAACCTCCGCCCGTACTGCCAGGTGACGTCCTGCATCTACCAGAACATGGATTACGGCGGCTGGGCCAGCCCATGCGGTTACGCACCCATGCTCCGCGTGACAGTGAACGGCGCCATCGCAAAGGGTGCCATCGTGAACAGCGCGACGGGTGTCCCGACAGGTGTCCTCCCGTTGCAGCTTACTCTCATCCCCCGTGCAAACGGCCAGCCCGAGGCCATCAACACCTTCGGCACCTCTGTCGCATGCATCGAGACGGGCTCGAATGCCATCGAGCTGTGCGGCCCTGGCCTAAGCCCTGGCCAGGTCGCGCAGGGCCGCTGCACGTCCGCCTACCTGAACAAGCCCCTAATCAGCTTCAGCCGGCACGTGGCGCTCAACCAGCGGGGCTTGATGACCATGTGCCAGCTGACTCCAAACATTGGCTCGGTCGCCATCGACTGCACGGTGTACCAAGTCAACTCGACCAACTTTGTCCCCGCTGCGACGGGGTCGTACCCGGGCTTCCTCACGGCACAGCAGTACCGCATGCTCGACGTGCGCCTCTACGGCCCGTCCGGCGACTCGGTCAGTGCCGACGTGCAGCCCGAGAGCGGCGTCTTCACCGCGGGCGGTCGATTCTTCATTGTCAGCTGCGTGAATATCGTCTTCGACGTGACCTTGCGCAAGTACGTTCGCGTTCGCATGGAGGGCTACGGCTACAAGGAGATGACCATGGGCGCCTCGGACAGGGACAACGGCATCTTCATCCGATCGGGCTGGGGCACCAACTCGGCCACCAAGTCGTACGGCATGTACCAGCCCGACGTGATCTCAGCCTGGACCCAGGACGGGCTGTACTACTTCATCACTGCCAACGAGGGCGACTCGCGCGATGGTATGGACCTAATCGGCGTCTTCGGCAGCTTTGCGGGCGAGGAGATCCGCACGGCCTCCATCAACGCCACGACGTGCACCATCAAAGCGAATGAGCAGCTCGGCCGCCTGACGACGACCGCGTTCATGCCCTCGGACTATGTCGCGAACGCGTGCGGCACCCAAATTTGCGAGGCGTGGCAGATGGCCGCGGGCAACAGCGCCGCGTCGTTCGAGTGCGTGTACTACGGCGCCGACGCCGACTACGGCGGCGCCACCGATGTCTACGATGTCTGCTCCCACCCCGAGTGCGGCTACGCAGTCACGGATGAGTTCTCAGTCAACTGCCTCAACCGTGCGGGTCAGTTTGCGCTCACTCTGGCCACTCCGAAGAGGGCGATCGTGGGCATCCCCGAAACCGCCGGCGGCGCCGCCCCGTGGGGCTATGCCTGTCACATCACCGTCGGATGCTCCGCCTTTGCCCCGTGCACCAGCGCCATCCCGATCCCCGCCAACCTCGCCTTCCCCAGCTGGTACACGGGCGCCACGGTCGTGTACCCGACGCTCAGCGGCCCCGTCGCGTGCCGCCGGCGGTGTGCCGCAAACGCTCAGTGCGACTACTGGTCGTACGAGTTCGAGGATGGCTATCACGAGTGCTTCCTCAAGCGGAAGTGCGCGACCGTGAACTGCGTTGATTGTGCGGCTCCGGCCCCGCGCTGCGACATCTACGTCCGCTGGTCGCAGCACTGGGGCAACCAGGGCGGCGTCATGAACAAATTTGGGGAGGACTTCGGCGACCCCAAGACGTGCCCTGCCGCCACCGCCCTCTTCACGACGGAGTGGTACACGGCGGCGCAGACGACCCACGTGGGCCACGGCATCAAGGGCGGGCACACTTCGGTGGGCGCTCGCTCATTCTCGATCTGGTCGTGGAACGGCGCGCCCAGCTCGTCGTTCGTTCGCGTGTTCGACTTGGGCGCCGAGTTGGAGCAGAAGGCGATGCACTTCCCCGGCAGCCTGGGCAGCGCGTGTATCGACTCGACGGCGAACAGCGCGTCGTGCCTTGTCTGGTGCCCGTTCAACTCGGACGTTGCGGGCTGCGGCAATCCACCGCCCCCGCGGCCGTTGCCTCCGCCTGCGCCCTCACCGCCATACGTTGGGTATTTACCCTCGAACATCGCGGCAAACACACAGGTCACCCGCAGCGTTGTTGCGGCTCGAAATTCTACTGTGACCGAGATCAGCCGCAACAACTTCGCCAACCAGACCGCGTGTGCCGACAACGGGGCCATCGGCTCGCTCGTGGCACAGCTGCGCCTGAGCGGCGCGATGGGTGCCCGAGGAGATGCACTCTCCCGAAATGCACTCTCCCCGGCGCTGCCAGGCACCGAGGAGGTGAAGGCAGAGGCGGCGGGCGCGATCTGGGTCCTCTCCGAAGGGCACGTCGAGAACAAGATCACCATTGCCATCGCCGGTGGCATCGCGCCGACGGTGAGCTTGATTGCACCATGATTGCACCACGGCTGCACCTTGATTGCACCTTGATTGCACCATGATTGCCAGTGGCGTCTTGCCGACGGTGAGCTTGCCTTGGGAGAGGCCCATGATTGCACCATGATTGCACCATGATTGCCAGTGGTCGCCTGCCGAGTTTCGTATGGACGTCCCTAATTTGGCAGGTGAGCCTGCTCGAGACGGGCAGAACCCGGGCCCAATTGCATGCAGCGAACGCGCTCGCGTCGCTGGGCTTCCATAAAATCGACAACCAGCGCCAGATGTCGATGCTGCTGGTGAGTCTCCTCGGCACTGGGGGCGTTGAGGGCGCCGTGACGGGCACCGAGGCAACAGCGAGGGCTGGTCGGTTGACGGAGGCCAAGTCGAATGCCGCCGCAGCGCTTTGGTGCCTTGTGCGTGAAAACCCGAACTCGATCGAGGAGGTGTGTGTGCGTGGCCTCTGAGGACCTCTGACTAACTTCTGATGACCTCTGACGACATCTGACGACATTTGACGACATCTGACAACCTCTGACCCTCTGATTGCATCCCTAATCAGGTGGCCAAGGCGGGTCCGACCTCCGACCTGATCTTCCTCCTCAAGCACGGCACAACCGAGGCTCGCGCGTACGCCCTCTGGTCGCTCTCGCTCTCAATTACGGAGAGTAATCAGAAGACGCTACTCGATGAGGACGGCGTCGAGCCGCTCATTAAGTCGTTACACTCGCCCGTACAGGTGACGGCCACTGATGACCGCTGATGACCGCTGATGACCGCGGATGACCGCGGATGGCCGCGGATGGCCGCTGATGACCGCTGATGACCACTGATGACCACTGATGACCGCGGATGACCACTGATGACCACTGATGACCACTGATGACCACTGATGACCACTGATGACCGCTGATGACCGCTGATGACCGCTGATGACCTCTCTCATTGCATGTGCCCCACTCGCCCGTCCAGATCACGAAGCAGCAAGCGGCCGACGCCCTCGCGAGCCTCGTCAAGAACAATGCGAAGGCGCAGATTGCAGTCGCATCCAAAGGTGGGATTGAACCTCTCATCAAGATCATCTCCGCACCGGCGCCGTCTCCTCCTGCGCAGCCACCCTCAGCGGACGAAGAAGCGGAGGCGCAATTACCTAATATGGGCACGCCCCCAAAACAGCTCACCCCTACCGTCGACCTCACGGTGCAGCTGGTGACCGAAGAGGATACAATGGACTCGAAGCAGTACGCCGCCGCCGCGCTTTCCGACCTCTGCCTTTATCTGCCTTGCATGCGAGTGCTCACCACGGCGCAACCTCCTCCCTTCCCCACAGGTACGCCGCCGCCGCGCTCTCCGACCTCGCCCTCGTCGCCGCCAACCGCGACGAGGTGGTCGAAAAGAACGGCATAATGCCGCTAGTCAGTTTGCTGACCGTCGCCGACAACGAGGGCAAACTCCTTGCTGACAAGCCCAAAAAGTTCTCCGCCGCACTAGCGGATGGTCTTCTGAAGACCGCGGCCGACATTGCCCAGGTGCCCAACTGATTGCCTCCCTCATCCAACAGATTGCCCGCTGGGTACAGATTGGGGCCCTCCTCTCACTGATGACCTCTTGATTGACTCGTGATTGCCTCCCTCATCAGGCGGGCGCCATCCCCCACCTCTTGATGACCTCTTTTGACTTTTGATTGCCTCCCTCATCAGGCGGGCGCCATCCCCCACCTCGTCGGTCTGCTCGACGGCACGTGTGGGGACCCGGCCCAGGAGGAGGCCGCCGGAGCCCTCTTCTCGCTCGCGGACGACAACTCGAACCGGCTCGCGATCACCGAGGCTGGCGGCATCGGGCCTCTCGTCGAGTTGCTCGGCAGCCGTAACTCGCGCGCTCGCAAGCATGCGGAGGTGGGACTGCTCCCCCGCCACTGATTGCCAGTGAGCTTGGCCCTAATATGGGCAAGTTGCTCCTTCATGTGGCAGGGCGCCCTCTCCCTCATGACCTCCCTAATGACCTCCCAATGACCTCCCTAATGACCTCCCTGATGGCAGGGCGCCCTCGTACGTCTCTCCCTCGAGTCCGCCAACCGCGCTCTCATCATCAAGAAGCTGGTGAGCATGCTTTACGACAAGGGCCAAGGCGGCCAAGGCGCTCAAGAACAAGCCGCCGCCGCCCTCGCCAACCTCGCATCAGATTCGGCCGAGAATCGCGTCTCGATTGTCGACGCGGGCGGCATCGCGCCGCTGCTCTCTCTCCTCGAAGGCGCGCATGCTGATTGCATGCTGATTGCATGCTGATTGCATGCTGATTGCATGCTGATTGCATGCTGATTGCATGCTGATCGCATGCTGATCGCATACTGATTGCATGCTGATTGCATACTGATTGCATGATGATCGCATACTGATTGCATGCTGATTGCATGCTGATTCAGGCTCCTCTTCCAAGGCCAAGGAGAACTCCGTCTCTGCCATCTCGAAGCTCGCCTACAAATCAGAGTCGATTCAGTCTGCCATCGCCTCCGCAGGGGGCATCCCGCTGCTTGCCTCCGTCCTCATCGCGTCGACGGCCAACGTCAAGGAGATGTCGCAGGCGGCGCAGCTCTGCTCCCTCACGGCCAACGCCGTCTCACAGCTCGCGGAGGGCAATCTCGCAAATAAGGTCTCCATCGCGGAGGCCGGAGCCATCCCGCCCCTCGTCTTGATGCTTGCGTCACCCTCGGCCGAGCTTTTCGCCCAGGTAATGAGCTCTGATGACCGCTGTTGACCGTCGATGGCCCCTGATTAGCCCCCCACACATGACCCCCAAGGTCCACTGATGACCACTCTCATTGCATGCACTCCCAGGCGGCGATGGCGCTCGCACAGCACGCCCACAGCTCACTGATGACCACTCTCATTGCATGCGCTCCCAGGCGGCGATGGCGCTCGCACAGCACGTCCAAACGGAGCTCGAGAAGGTGTTTGCGCGGGAACTGTGGGGTAAGGAAGTGCTGCCGCTGGTCGGCCCGCTTGCGTTGCGCTCGTTGCAGGAGATCAAGGGCGGCAAACGGCCCGTCGCGATGTCCTCGTCGTCAGGTACTGCCGAGACGGCGGACATCTTGATGACCCCAGCCTGGCATGCATGTGCTCACAACGGCGCCTCGCCCCCGTTCACAGGCTCTGCCGAGACTGTGGAAACCTCGGCGAACTCTTTCCCAGGCACCGGAAGTGACTCGAATGGCATTGAGGAGACGAGTGACGGCGTCAAAGGAGTGTGGGATATCTTCGAAGGTGATCGACTGAATGCAATCTCAGCGTCCGGAGGCAGCTTACCGCTCTTCGGCCTGGTGAGCTGATTGCATGCTGATTGCATTCTGATTGCAATCTCGGCGCCCGGAGGCCTGGTGAGCTGATGACCTCTGATAACCTCTGATATCCTCTGATATCCTCTGATATCCTCTGATATCCTCTGATATCCTCCGAGGACCTCTGAGGACCTCGGATGACCTCGGATGACCTCTTAGTGCTCGTCAGCCTAGTGAACTCTGGCAATCAAATGGGCATCCCAGCATGCGCGTGCTCACCACGGCGCCTTGACCGTGGTTGACAGGTTGATTGCAAAGAGCGCACCACCTCGGCGCTCTGGCACCTCTCCGTGGATGCAGTCAACCAAGTGACGATCGCCAAAGCAGGCGGGATCGCGCCGCTCGTGCAGCTGCTCGACGACGGGACGGAGCAGGCTCACGTACACGCCATCGCGGCGTTAACGCGGCTCTCGAATGAGTACCCGGACAATCAAGCCCAGATTGCGAAGAAGCTCGTCGGCCTCCTTGGAAGTAAGACTGATGAGCGTTGATGATGAGCGTTGATGATGAGCGCTGATGATGAGCGCTGATGATGAGCGCTGATGATGAGCGCTGATGACCATCGGATTGCCTCACTCATCAGGTAAGAATGAGGAGGCGCAAGGGCGTGCAGCACATGTCCTGTGGCTCCTCGCGACGAACAACCAGGGCGCGCCGGTACGTACCATTGCCTAATATGGACACTCGGGCACCGTGAACACTCGGGCATCATCTCTTTCGGCGCTCATCGCCATCGTGACACTGGCTCCGATTGCCTGTGATTACCTTTGAGATCCTCTTGATTGCCTCCCTCATCAGGTGCGCATCGTGAACGCGGGCGCCATCTCGCCGCTCGTCGCGCTGCTTGGCACCGGCACGATCGCAGCAAAGGAGGAAGCAGTCCTAGCTCTCACTTGCCTCGCGCAGAACGACCCTTTGAACCAACTCGCGATCGCGACGGGCCTTGTGGCGCTGCTCGGATCGGGCTCAGCAGAGGCCCAAGAGCAGGTGACCCATGATGGCCTCGGATGACCCCTCTGATGGCCCCTGATTGATCGGGCTCAGCAGAGGCCCAAGAGCAGGTGACCAATGATGGCCTCTGTGACCCCTCTGATGGCGACTGATTGCGACTGATGGCCTCTGATGGCGTCTGATGGCCTCTTGATTGCCTTCCTCATCAGGTGACCCAGATGCTCATCAAGTTTGCCGTGATGGCCTCTGATTGCTTCTGATGGCCACTTGATTGCCTCCTCCATCAGGTGACCCAGATGCTCATCAAGTTTGCCGAGCATGCGGAGAACTGTACGGCCATCGCAGAGGCGGGTGCGATTGAGAGGCTCATCGTGCAGCTGCGCGGTAGTCATGAGGCAGGAGCGACGAGCCTCAAGGCTAAGATCCTCGCGGCCGCGGTGCGTCTGATGGCCTCTGATTGCCTCTGATGAACACTGATGACCTCTGATGACCTATGATGACCTCTACTTGGACACTCGCGGCCGCGGTGCGTCAGATTGCCTCTGATGACCTCTGATGACCTCTGATGGCCTCTGATGACCTCTGATGACCTCTGATGACCTCTGATGACCTCTGATGACCTCTGATGACCTCTGATGACCTCCGATTGCCCCCCTCATCAGGTGCGGCGCGTCGAGGATCTCATACCGTTCTTCAACTCGGCCTCGTCCGAAGCCAAAGCTTCCTTCGGTGACGGCTCCGTCTTCATCGAGCGCTTCGTCGATCGACCTCGGCACATCGAGATCCAGATCATCGGAGATGGCAAGGGGAATGTGGTGCACCTGTGGGAGCGCGACTGCTCAGTACAGCGCCGCCACCAGAAGGTGCTCAAGACGGCGCCCGCGTGGACTAGCCGCATGCGGGCGCTCACCACGGCGCCCACCCTCTTCCCCACAGGTGATCGAGATGGCGCCCGCGTGGACTTTGCCGATGGAGCTGCGCACCAAGCTGCATGCGGACGCGGTGCGTCTCACGGCGGCGGCCAAGTACAAGAATGCAGGCACGGTCGAGTTCCTCGTGGATGCCGAGGGGCGCTACTACTTCATCGAGGTCAACCCCCGTATCCAGGTGTGTTCCTCTGATGGCGTCTGATGGCGTCTGATGGCCTCTGATGGCCTCTGATCGCCTCTGATGGCCTCTAATTGCCTCTGATGGCCTCTGATGGCCTCTGATGGCCTCTGATGGCCTCTGATGGCCTCTGATGGCCTCTGATGGCCTCTGATGGCCTCTGATGACCCTATCTTGCCCCCGATGCGCGCAGGTTGAGCACACTGTCACGGAGGAGGTGACCGTCATCGACCTCGTCCAAGCTCAATTTCGTGTCGCTGCGGGCGCCTCTCTTGAAGAGATCGGGCTCGTGCAGGCGAGCAGCCCCTGATGACCTCTGATTGCATACGATCGCATACGATTGCATACGGTTGCATACGATTGCATACGGTTGCATCTGATTGCATCCGATTGCATCAGATTGCATCTGAGTGCATCTGATGACCCCTGATGACCCCTGATGACCTCCCTCATCAGGATCGTATCAGTGCATCTGATGACCCCTGATGACCCATGATGACCTCCCTCATCAGGATCGTATCAGTGCATCTGATGACCCCTGATGACCCATGATGACCTCCCTCATCAGGATCGTATCAGTGCATCTGATGACCCCTGATGACCCATGATGACCTCCCTCATCAGGATCGTATCAGTGTGCGCGGCGTCGCCATCCAATGCCGCGTGACCACGGAGAATGTGGAACGTGACTTCGCGCCTGATACCGGTACGCGCTCGGTCTCTTCCCGCCACCCGCGGCCGCTTCTGGGCCGTGCGAGCCTGCGAGCATGCATGCGCTCACCACGGCGCTCGCGCGCGCGCTTCCCCACAGGCACGCTCTCGGTCTACCGGCACTCGGCCGGATTTGGGATGCGGATGGATGGGATCGGCTACTCGGGCATGACGATCACGCCGTACTACGACTCGCTCCTGGTCAAGTATACCGCGCGCGGCTCCACGTTTGGGGAGACGCTGCTGCGGATGCGGCGTGCGTTACAGGAGGCGCGCATCCGAGGTGTGAAGACCAACATCCCCTTCCTGCTCAACTGCCTCACGCATCCGCAGTTCGAGTCGGGCAAGGTGCGGCGGAGATTGCGATGGAGATTGTGATGGAGATTGCGGTGGAGATCGCGGCGGAGATGGCGATGGAGATGGCGATGGAGATTGCGGCGGAGATTGTGGCGGAGATTGTGGCTGAGTGCGGCTGCATGCCTCTGAGACGGGCGAGGGGCTCACGGCAGCGCCCCTTAGGTGCCCACGGCAGCGCCCCTTAGGTGCTCACGGCGGCGCCCGTTCGCCCTCGGTTCGCGGCAGGTGACGACGTCGTTCATTGACGAAAACCCAGATCTCCTCTCGATCTCGACCTCGAGATGGAACTTTGCAGACCGTTCGCAGGTCGACATGAAGCGCGTCGGGTTCGTCGAAAAGCTGATGCGCTATCTCGCCAATCTCGCCGTCAACGGCCACCCGGCCGCGCTCGGCGCCGACCCGACGACGCTGCACAAGATCTCGTCGGACGTGTTCACACCGACCGCGCCCAAGACGGCGCCGGCGACCGCCGACCCATATTCGGCCGACTTTCCAAAAGGAGGTTGGCGCTCGGTGTTGCTAAAGGAGGGGCCGAAGGGCTATGCGAAGCGGGTGAGAGGATGCACGACGGGTCTGATTGGGTTCTGATTGGGCTCTGATTGGGCTCTGATTCTGATTGGGTTCTGATTGAGGTCTGATTGAGGTCTGATTCTGATTGGGTTCTGATTGCTCCTTTCATCAGGTACGCGAGCACAAGGGTCTGTTGCTCACCGATACCACTTGGCGTGACGCGCACCAGTCGCTGCTGGCGACGCGCATGCGCACCAAGGATCTTCTTGGTTGTGCGGCGTATACCTCGGAGGCGCTTGACCGCTGCTTCAGCCTCGAGATGTGGGGAGGTGTGCCTCTGATGACCACTGATGACGCTTTGTTTGGTCCAGCCTCGAGATGTGGGGAGGTTTGCCTCTGATGGCCTGGGCGGCCCTGCATGCAAGCGCTCACGACGGCGCCTCGCCACCTCCCCACAGGAGCGACTTTTGACGTGTCGATGCGCTTCCTTCACGAGTGCCCGTGGGAACGCCTCGAGCAGCTGCGTGCGGCTGTGCCCAACGTGCCGTTCCAGGTGAGGGCCACTGATGATCACTGATGACCCCTGATGACCTCTGATGATCCCTGATTGTGCCCCCAATCTCCCATTCCAGATGTTGCTGCGCGGCGCCAACGCCGTCGGTTACACCAACTACCCCGACAACGTCGTGTACAAGTTCTGTGAGCAGGCGAAGAAGAGCGGTACGTGGATGGCCCGCTGAGGACCTTGATTGCCTGTCTGCTCGCCTCTGATGACCTCTGATTGCTCGACGAGGACGCGGCGGTACGTGGATGGCCCCGCCGAGGACCTGCCTTGCATGCACGCGCTCACGACGGCGCCCTCGCTTCCCCACAGGCATCGACATCTTCCGGGTCTTCGACTCGCTCAACTATCTCGACAATCTCAAGCTCGGCGTCGACGCGGCGCTCGCGGCGGGCGCCTTCGTCGAAGGTGCGATCTCGTACACGGGAGATGTGGCCAACCCGGCCAAGACCAAGTACAATCTGGAGTACTACGTCAATCTCGCGCGCGAGCTCCAGGCGATGGGCGTGCACTCGCTCGCAATCAAGGACATGGCGGGGCTTCTCACGCCGCGCTCGGCTTCGCTGCTGGTGATTGCCACTGAGTGCCACTGAGTGCCATTGATGACCCGCGGCTGGCCGCTGCATGCAGCTGCGCTTGCGCGCTGCTTGCCCCCGCTGCTTGGCGACGGCGGCCCTCACTCACGCGATGACGAAACACTTAAGTTTTGATTTGACGAATCTGACGCCCTTAGGGGCCGTGATTCCAATCCCCGTGTTACTGAGCGTACGAGCACCGGCTGATGGGCCGCTGATGGCCCTCGTCATTAAGAGCACCAGCGCGGCTGGTGGGCCGCGGATGGCCCTCGTCATTGCCCTCAATGGCCCTTGATGGCCGCGGATGGCCTTCGTCACGTGCACATGCTCAAGGCCTCTCACGACATCTCACGGGCCCCTAATTGCCGCTCACGGCCCCTAATTGCCTCTCACGGCCCCTAATTGCTGCCCTCGTTGGCCCCCTCATTAGGTGAGCGCCATCCGCAAGGAGTGCCCGGAGCTGCCCATCCACGTGCACACCCACGACACCGCGGGCGCCGGCGTCGCATCCATGCTGGCCGCGGCTGAGGCCGGCGCCGACATCGTCGACGTAGCGATCGACGCGATGTCCGGGCTCACGTCGCAACCGTCGCTCGGCGCGATGGTGGCCAATCTCGCAGGCTCGAGATTAGACACTGGGCTGGATCCGAGCATGGTTGGGCCGCTCAACTCGTACTGGGAGACGGTAATCAACTGCCAAATACTAATGATTACCATTGATTACCATTGATTACCATGGTCGGGCCGCTCAACTCGTACTGGGAGACGGTAATCAGTTGCCAATGACCAATGATTACCATTGATTACCATTGATTACCATTGTTGGACCTCTCAACTCGTCCTGGGAGACGGTAGAATGGCACCGGACCTCCCCTCTGCCTGAGCCCCTCTGCCTGAGACATCCGCGCCCTGCATGCGCGTGCTCACGGCGGCGCGCACCCCCGTGCACCCTCCCCTTGCGGCAGGTTCGCTCCAACCTGTACGTGCCGTTCGAGTCGGGCCAACTCTCGACGCTCGGCATGCATGTGCTCACCGCGGCGCCCTCCTCTCCCCACAGGTACGTGCCGTTCGAGTCGGGCCAGCTCTCGACCTCGTCCGACGTGTACGAGCACGAGATCCCGGGAGGTCAGTACACGAACCTTCTCTACCAGTCTCGTCAGCTCGGCCTCTCCGCTAAATGGCCCGAGATTAAGGCGATGTATGCCAAGGCGAACTTGCTGCTCGGCGACATTCCGAAGGTGACGCCCCTCTGATTGATGTCTGATTGCAATCTGAGTCCAATCTGATTGCAATCTGATTGCAATCTGATTGCCTCGCTGCTCGGCGATATTCCAAAGGCGGTGCCCCTCTGATTGATGTCTGATTGCAACCCCTCCCCCTGCCCCGTCCCCTACCACTTCCTCTACAACTCCCCTCACCCTCACCCTTCCCCTTTCCCCACAGGTAACGCCTTCATCCAAGGTCGTGGGCGACCTCGCACAGTTCATGGTCTCCCAGCGCCTCGAGCCAGAGGACGTCCTCGAGCAGGTGCGTCCTCTGATTGCCTTTGATTGCCTCTGATTGCGACTGATTGCGCCTCGAGCCAGAGGATGTTCTCGAGCAGGTGCGTCCTCTGATTGCCTTTGATTGCCTCTGATTGCGACTGATTGCGCCTCGAGCCAGAGGATGTTCTCGAGCAGGTGCGTCGTCGTCCTCTGATTGCGCCTTGATTGCGCCTCCGTGGCTGTGCCCTTTGATTGCGCCTTGATTGCGCCTTGATTGCGCCTCCGTGGCTGTGCCCTTTGATTGAGCCTTGATGATGATGATGAGAGTCCTCTGATGAGGCCCATCATCACACGAGCCAGCGTCGATGACGACACCAATCAACCATTTCAGCCGAACTGACCTTCGGGCAGCACTTGACGAAATTCATGGAACCATACTCTCCCTTCGGAGGCGCTCGCTCTCCCTTCCTTTGATCTCCCTTGATCTCCCTTGATTGCCCTTGATGACCCTTGACGACCCTTGACGACCCTTGATCACCCTTGATCTCCCCCCTTGACTGCCCCCCTTCTTTTCCCCCCCTCTGACAACCCCCCCCTGCTTGCACCGCACCCCCCCGCTTGCAGGCCGAGACGCTCGCCTTCCCCGAGTCAGTCGTCGAGTACTTCCAGGGTGCCATCGGCATCCCCCCCGGAGGCTTCCCAGAGCCTCTCCGCACCAAAATGCTCAAGGGGCGCGCCGGCAAGGTCTTCGACGGCCGCCCCGGCGCGTCGTTGCCTCCGTACGACTTCGCCGAGGCTGAGTCCAAACTTCGTCAAACGTTCGGGCAGTGGCTCAGCGACAAGGATGTCCTCTCGCATGCAATGTACCCGAAGGTGTTCAATGAGTGGAAGAAGTACGAGCTCATCTACGGCGAGGTGCGTGATTGGCCTTGATTGGCCTTGATTGGCCTTGATGACCGTATGTGCTCATCTACGGTGATGACTCGCGCAATCAGGTTGGCAATCTGCCGACGCATCTCTTCCTCAAGCCGATGGAGCCAGGGCAGGAGGTGATGAGCCCTGATGAGCCCTGATGAGCACTGATCACCACTGATGGCTCTCTTCCTCAAGTTGCCGATGGAGCCAGGGCAGGAGGTGTCCCTCGAGCTTGAGAAGCCTTGATTGCGTCTGATTGCGTCCCTCATCAGGTGTCCCTCGAGCTTGAGAAGCCTTGATTGCGTCTGATTGCGTCCCTCATCAGGTAAGCGAGGAGGAGGAGGCGGATGACGAGAGTGACGAGGAGAGCATCTCCGACAGGGCTGCTGCCAAGGCCGAGCAACGCGCTCGGAGGAAGGCTGAGAGGGCACGGCGCAAGGAGCTCAAGGCTCAGCGGAGGGCGAAGAGGGCGAGCCGGAAGGAGAGCAAGGCGAAGAAGCCCAAGAGGGGCCAGAAGGCGCGGGCCGCGGACGAGGAGGAATCCACATCGGCTGATGCTGGAGGCTCGTCCTCGGACTCGCAAGAGGGATCGTGAACGTATCGTGAACTCGGAGGCGGGATCGTGAGCGCTAGTCAATGGCGAAGGACGCGTACAAGCCCTGCTCCTGGGTCATGGCCTCCGGCCCATTCGACCCTGCGCGGCCAAGACGGAGAGGCCCGTAAGGGAGGACCGCAGACAATAGTAGTAGGTGCATAATAGCGTGGTGGCAGGTAGCGGACTTGTAACAATATGAATCCGCAAGCCGACTTGTGCGTTGTGGTATCTTGTCGGCCCGCGCGTCTTCCAGGTTCAGGTTCACGTCAGTTTCTTCGCGGTCCCCCCACGCTCACTCCACCGTCTCAAAGGACGGCTCCGCTCCCCTCGGTCAACACAAGTACTGAGTACTCGCTCGCTCGGGCTACTCAATTTCGCTAGTGAGGTCGGTCTCTCCCAGCACACAGATCACAGTGTGATCTCGCGCGTCTTGATCTTGTGCGGTCTTAGTGCGGTCATCTCCGCCCACGAGTGCCACCGGACTCCGGACCGTGCACCGTCACCCGGGACCGCGCGACCGGTCAGGCGAGCCGAGGGGTCGACCCGGGACGGCCTGCGCACTCACAATATAGTCTGTTCGACAATGTATATCTATTTCATACCAGAAGAAGGAATTGAGAAACGATACCGCGAGGGGCTCGACGGCCGGGTTTGGGGGCACTGGAGTGTGCGTGGGGGTGCGTTTTGTGAGCCTGCCAAGCGGGAGGGCGCGAGGATTGTTCAATGGTGACGAATGGTGACCGAAAGACCAACAATTTCGGAAAGTTGGTCTTTTTTCAAAGCCATGTTCACGGTCCGGCGCTGGTTGTCGGCAGCGGCGGCGGGCGGCGGCAGCGGAGCGGCGCGCGGCGGCAGCGGAGCGGCGCGTGGCGGCAGCGGAGCGGTGCGCGGCGGCAGGGTGCCGCGCATTGGTGAGCTGCGCACGGCGCGCGAGGTGCTGCAGGCCCACGAGCGCCACGCACTCCAGATGCGCCCGGAGGAAATCAGCAGCTGCTGGAGCACTCTTGGCAAGCTGGTACGCCAAAGCCGCGAGGAGTGTGAGTGGATGAAAGCAGAGCTGCGTCGGAGCAAAGCGCTCGCGCCGTTGCTCGACTCCATGCAGCAGAAGCTGCCGCTCTTCGAGCCTCGGTCGGTCGCGACCGCAGTGTACGGGCTTGCGAGTGTGGTGAGCGCCACCAGATTCGCACCAGACAAGCGCGTCTGGAGTGCGCTGGCGGCAAGGAGCGCGGACGTCGCGAAAGAATTCAATCCGCAGCAACTATCGAACACGGCGTATGCGTTCGTAAAGGCGAAGCATCCGTCTCCGGCGCTGCTCGATGCGATCGCGGCGGAGGCGGCGCCGCGCGTGCGCGACTTCAATGCGCAGAACCTTGCGAACACGGCGTGGGCGTACGCGTCGGCGCAGCACGCGGCGCCGGCGCTGCTCGATGCGATCGCGGCGGAGGCGGCGCCGCGCGTGCGCGACTTCAATGAGCAGGGCCTTGCGAACACGGCGTGGGCGTACGCGACGGCACAGCACGCGGCTCCGGCGCTGCTCGATGCGATCGCGGCGGAGGCGGCGCCGCGCGTGCGCGACTTCAATGCGCAGAACCTTGCGAACACGGCGTGGGCGTACGCGACAGCACAGCACGCGGCGCCGGCGCTGCTCGATGCGATCGCGGCGGAGGCGGCGCCGCGCGTGCGCGACTTCAATGCGCAGAACCTTGCAAACACGGCGTGGGCGTACGCGACGGCGCAGCACGCGGCTCCGGCGCTGCTCGATGCGATCGCGGCGGAGGCGGCGCCGCGCGTGCGCGACTTCAATGCGCAGGGCCTTGCGAACACGGCGTGGGCGTACGCGACGGCGCAGCACGCGGCGCCGGGACTGCTCGATGCGATCGCGGCGGAGGCGGCGCCGCGCGTGCGCGACTTCAATGCGCAGGACTTTGCGAACACGGCATGGGCGTACGCGACGGCGCAGCACGCGGCGCCGGCGCTGCTCGATGCGATCGCGGCGGAGGCGGCGCCGCGCGTGCGCGACTTCAACGCGCAGGGCCTTGCGTCCACTGCGTGGGCGTACGCGGCCGCCGATCACAGCTCGTGCGAGGTGCTGTTTGGCAACTCTGCCTTTGTGGCCCACTGCGAAGCAATGCAAGCTGCCTTTTCGTCAGAGGCCTTGTGCCAGCTGCACCAGTGGCAGCTTTGGCTGGAGGAGCGCGGCGCGGCGTGGCCGCGGCTACCTTTGCCGCTCGCTGAGCGATGCCATGCGGCTTTCGTGGCCGAGGAAGGTCGACCCTCCCGCCTGCAGCGGCAGGTGGTCGCGGCGCTCAAGGCGCTCGGCCACGAGCCCCGTGAGGAGGTGCGCACGCCCCAGGGCTATTCCCTCGACGCGGTAGTGCGCATCTCGAGCCGCGAGGTGGCGATCGAGGTCGACGGGCCTAGCCACTTTGTGGGCCGCACACACGAGCCGACGGGCGCGACGGCGCTCAAGCGGCGGCAGCTGCGTGCGGCGGGCTGGGCACTGGTAGCGGTGCCGTACTGGCAATGGAACGCGCTCGATGCGGCAGGTCAGCGAGAGCTTCTGTTGCGCGAGCTGCGGAATGCATTGCGGAATGCGAATCAGTAGCGAGCATGACGTGTCCAGGACGCGTCACGTCGAGTTACGTCGCCTTCGCCGGTTTTCCCGGTAGCTAGTGTAGTACGGTACTTCTATACCCCCGTTCGAACATGCGTACGAAACGTTGTGCCTGACTGTCCTAAGAGCGCACATCCGACGTGTCACAGCGCTGCAAACTCTGCGTGCTAATTACTGCGTGCGGTCAATCCCCTGCACGGCAAACGGGACCGCCGTTTGGCCTTTGCTCCTTCACTCCAAACATGACTCCAATGTCCAAACTCTACGTGTTGTACTTCTCGGTCAAAATTGCGAATCGAATTGGTATAGCCGAGCGTAGCTTCTAGCTACCCCCCGCTAGTTAGCGCTTTGACTTTTGTGCATTTGAACCGCATGTTGATCTGGACCATGCACGTTAATCTAACATGACGACCCCTGCATACCGTACGGTAACGAGTACGTAGTAAAGGGCTATACGCTACTGAGCCATCTTCCCTAGCGAAGGCGCCGGCGGGACAGACCGGGGATGAGCGCGCGAATAGAAAGAGCCTGCCTGCACGTCGGGCAATTTTTCTCGATGGGCAGAGGGTCGTCGTCCGACTCCCCAAAGCCTTGCAGCCATCGGCTCAGGCAGCGCTTGTGGTAGTAGTTGCCGCAACAAGGAGCGTGCCCGCACGCGGCCTCGCCTCGAGAGCTTGCTGCTCTCAAGTCTAGGGCTACGAGACAGATGATGCAACGAGCCGCGCCAGGGTCATCACCGCTCTCGGCCGTGAGCTGTGGCTGGAGCGCCACCGCTCGCTGCAAGACCTCTGCACAGGCCACGGCAGCCGCTAGCCGCTTGCGCGAGGCGTGCTCTGTCGTGGCAGAGGCGTCTGGTGACGGCGGAGGCGGCGACGATAATGACGGCGCTCGCTGCTTGCGCCGGTCGTCGCGCAGCGCTGAAAGCAGCACACGCCAACAGCGAAGCGCCTCCGCCAGCTCGACTTCGTTTGGACCGGACGGGGCTGGGGCGTGTACCAGCTCGAGCCCCTCGGCTACCGCGGCCGCCCGGGCGTCATCCGCCGTGAGCAGCCGCGGCGCTGCGGCACTCGCCTCCGCCGCCTCAGCCGCCGCCCGCTCAGCCCCAATGTGCCTCGCGTAGCATAAGGCCGCCTCCTCCGGCGTCGCGAAGCTGCCGAAGTGGCGCTTCTTGCCACTCTCCATGATCGTCATTTGATACCTGCCACTATGCTCGGTGACGCCCTTGAAGCCCGTCTGACTCCTCGACGACGGCACCAGCTCGAGCCCCTCGACCGCCGCCGCCGCCCTGGCCTCGTCCGCAGTGAGCGGCTGCCTTGCCTCCGCCGCCGCTCTATCCGCCCCAATGTGCCTGGCGTAGCACAAGGCCGCCTCCTCCGGCGTCGCGAAGGTGCCGAGGTAGACCCTCTTGCCACTCTCATTGAATGCCATCAAATCGTACCTGCCACTACGCTCGGTCACGCCCTTGAAGCCCGATTTACCACTCGACGACGGCACGAGCTCGAGCCCCTCGGCCGCCGCGGCCGCCCTGGCCTCGTCCGCCGTGAGCGGCTGCGGCGCTGCAACCCTCGCCTCCGCCGCCTCCGCCGCCGCTCGCTCGGGCCCTATGTACCTCGCGTAGCACAAGGCCGCCTCCTCCGGCGTCGCAAATCTGCCGAGGTGGCGCTGCTTGCCATTCTCCCTGATCACCACGACGTATTTGCGTTTGGCCTTCAACACACCCTTGAAGCCCGTCACATTGCCTGAGGACGGCACCAGCTCGAGGCCCTCAGCCGCTGCGGCAGCTCTTGCATCGTCAACCGTGAGCGGCCGCTGCCCTCTGCCCCTCGCTTCCGGCGCCACAGTCGCCGCTCGCTTGGCCCCGCGGTGCCTCGCGCAGCACAAGGCCGCCTCCTCCGGCGTCGCGAAGCCGCCCAAGTAGCGCGGCTTGCCATTCTCCCTGATCAACACCTTGTACTTGCCACCATACTTGAACACGCCCCTGAAGCCCGTTTTACCGCTCGACGACGGCACAAGCTCGAGCCCCTCGGCCGCCGCGGCCGCCCTGGCCTCGTCCGCCGTGAGCGGCTGTTGCCCGTTGTCCGTTGCCTCCGCCGCCTCCGCCGCCGCTCGCTCGGCCCCAACATGCCTCGCGTAGCACAAGGCCGCCTCCTCCGGTGTCGCGAAGGTGCCCAATGTAGCGCGGCTTGCCATTCTCATAGATCATCACTACGTACCTGCCACTGACACGTGGCTGAGTCACGCCCCTGAAGCCCGTTTGACCGCTCGCTGACGGCACGAGCTCGAGCCCCTCGGCCGCCGCGGCCGCCCTGGCCTCGTCCGCCGTGAGCGGCTGTTGCCCGTTGTCCCTCGCCTCCGCCGCCTCCGTCGCCGCTCGCTCCGCCCCAACATGCCTCGCATAGCACAAGGCCGCCTCCTCCGGCGTCGCGAAGGTGCTGATGTAGCGCTGCTTGCCATTCTCCCTGATCAACACTTCGAACCTGCCACCACTCTTGCGCACGCCCTTGAAGCCCGTCTCACTGCGCGACGACGGCACGAGCTCGAGCCCCTCGGCCGCCGCGGCCGCCCTGGCCTCGTCCGCCGTGAGCGGCCGCGGTCCTGCGACACTCGCCTCCGCCGCCTCCGCCGCCGCTCGCTCGGCCCCAACATGCCTCGCGTAGCACAAGGCCGCCTCCTCCGGTGTCGCGAAGGTGCCCAAGTAGCACGTCTTGCCATTCTCATAGATCGTCACTACGTACCTGCCACGACTCTTTTTCACGCGCTTGAAGCCCGTTTGACCGCTCGACGACGGCACGAGCTCGAGCCCCTCGGCCACCGCGGCCGCCCTGGCCTCGTCCGCCGTGAGCGGCCGCGGTCCTGCGACACTCGCCTTGAAAGCCTCCGCCGCCGCTCTTTCCGCCCCAATGTGCCTCGCGTAGCACGAGGCCGCCTCCTCCGGCTCCTCGGGCTCCGCCTCCTCCTCTGCCTCCTCGATCTCCTCCTCGATCTCCTCCTCGGCGATCACCCTGATGAACCTCGGCGCGACGCGCTCCTCGTAGTCGCCATCGTCGTAGTGCAGATTGCACGTGCCGTCCTCGTGCACCGCCGTCACCACGCCATCGTACCAGTTGCGGCCGCCTATCTGCCCCTGGTACTTGCCACGGACGTGATCGCCCAGCTTGGGCTTCTCGGAGGGCGGCAGCCTGCGCTTCTCGCCTGCCTGCCTCATGCGCTCGCGTGGGCCGGGCGCGGGCTCGGCCGTATACATCTGCACACGCTTCTGATCGCGGCGGTAGCCGAGCACGGACACGCATATGCCCGAGTGCCACGCCGGCTTCGTGCAGCCGTCCTTGGCGCAAAGCTGGGCTCCGAGAGCATTCCACACGCGCCCGTCGGCGCTACGCCGCAGCCCGTTTGCCAACCCGGTCTCATCCGCCATGAGCGGCTGCGGCTTTTCGACCCTTGCCTCTGCCGCTTCTGCCGCCGCTCGCTCCGCTCCAATAAACACGCCCTTAAAGCCCGTGTCACCGCCTGAAGATGGCACCAGCGCGAGCCCCTCGGCCGCCGCGACCACCCTCGTCCGCTTGCGCGAGGCGTGCTCTGTCGTGGCAGAGGCGTCTGGTGACGGCGGAGGCGGCGACGATAATGACGGCGCTCGCTGCTTGCGCCGGTCGTCGCGCAGCGCTGAAAGCAGCACATGCCAACAGCGGAGCGCCTCCGTCAGCTCGACTTCGTTTGGTCTGGTCGGGGCTGGGCCGTGTACCAGCTCGAGCCTCTCGGCTACCGCCGCAATGTGCCTCGTGTGCATTGATTTTCCTAGTGAGAGAACGTTAATTACCCGGTAATTAACACGACAGTCGCGACAACCTTGTGAACGTTAACACGACAGACGCGACAACCTTGTGTGCTTTCTATTTCCGTGAAGATCTCCTGCCGCAGAAGTTAGTCAGTTTCGTCGCGGTCCCCCGCTCTCACAACACCGTCACAAAGGACGGTCGGTTCCGCACCCCTCGGTCACCACAAGTACTGAGCGCTCGCTCGGGCTCCTCAATTTTGCTAGTGAGGTCGTACCGAGTCAGTGAGAGCTGCTCGCTCTCCATCGTCCTGCTCTCTACATCATCCTAGATGCTAATCCTTGTTCCTCTTTCTCGAACTACCTTCATTCATCCAGCGTCCATCGGCTGCGCCACTTCAAATACGCGACGGAGACGCCCAGGCTGACCAGCGTGAACGCCGCCATCAAAAGCAGCGCAAAGGTCTTCGTGTCGGTGGCGACGTGCGCGCCAGCGGAGGATAGCCAGGGCGAGGGCGCCAGGTGCACGCGCTCGACAAAAGCATGTACGGCCTCCGAGGCGTTCTTGGCCATCATGCGAGACCACGGCCGCGACATTGCGCCGCGCGGACGCATGTCCGGACCGGTAGCGGGTGACGGCACGCGCGCAACCGTGGCAGCGCTTGCACGGTGACTCCAACCTTCCTCCCAGGCCAGGCTGACGTTGGGTGCGATGCCGCTCCCGCACGGCACGGCGCGCGGGTCGGCCCGCTGTGCAGCTAGCACATGCTGCGTCGCGTGTCCCGAGCTTGCAAACGAGACGATCAACTGCAAAGGCCCGAGGCAGAAGGCATCGAGACGCATTCGACGGGCGAGGAAGTCGGCGAAACGCTGCATCAGCATGTCGGGCTCATCGGACGGGTGCTGGCCCCGCAGCGCTCCGGCGGGTAGCACTGAGCGCCACGACTCCCACGGCAGGCCCGCGCCCGGGTGCCACTCCTTGGTCACAGCACGTTCGGCGGACGAGCACGTGGCCTCGGACGAGTAGCACCGCTGGTGCGCGCGCACGAGGTACGCAAAGCCGAGAGGTCGAAGCACTCGGTTGAAGTAGGGCTCGTCCGGCACGCCGAGGCAGTGTGAGAGCTGCGCGTGTGCCTTGACGGGGCGGTGCGCCTTCGTGTAGAGGCAGCTGCTCGCCTGCGGCACGCCCATCCGTCGGTGCGACGCGACAACCGCCGCCACGACCGGATGGGCCAGGCCCTTCTTGGTGGTCTTCACACTGGTGTCGATGAGCACGTGCGCCACGCGCAAGCGGAAGCGCACCCAGCGGGAGACGGTCTCGTAGTTGCCCGAGTACATGGGCACGAAGGTGAAGGGCCAGCACTCGACGCGGCACACACTAACGCCTAAGAGCACAAGCAGTACCGAGCCCATGACGCGCATGCCGACGCGACGCTGCTCGTCGGCGCACTCACGCTCAGTACGGCGCTCCTGCACGAGGTCCTGCATGAGGTCCTGCATGAGGTCCTCCTCGCGGTCGCTCTCGCGGTCGCTCGGTGCCGCGTGCACGGCACCGTACTCGCCCGAGTGGATCGCCATCGGCGAGTACTCGCCGCCGTGCATCGGCGTCCGCGGCCGCGGCGGCGGCTTGGGCAGCACCAGCAAGAAAGTGCCGACCTGCGCGTTGAACGAGGCGCCAAGGAGGAGACGCGCGGCCACGTGGAAGCCGATCGCCGAGCCGATGAAGACGCAGCGCACGCCCAGTCGGTCGATCCACACGAGCATGGGCGCCATACTGAGTTCCCACAGGACGGCCCCCCACGATGCGATCAGGTACAAGGCGCTGTTCAGGCGCGGGAAGGTCTCTGGGCGCAGCAGGAGGTAGAACCAGTGTGCACGCTCCTTGATGAGGTAGCAAAGGTGCGAGCCGTCGAACCAGCGTGGCCCCGCGCCGAGAAGCTTTGCTAACCCTCCCGAAAAGTACGTCTGCGCCAGGCAAGTCAGGATGAGCTTGTCCGTGATCGAGTCAATCGGTTGCGCGAGCGCGATGAGCGAGTAGAGCACAGAGTAGTACTGGTGCTGGTAATCGACGAGCGTGCTCTGCACGCCGTGCAGCAGGATGAAGCAGCACGCCAGCAGCGCAGTGCTCAACCGCTCGACGATGTGCACAGCCCTCACGGCGAAGCCCGTGCGCTCTGGCTTACCGAGCCAATCAGAGCCTGCGAGGACGGTCGACGCGCACGCGCATACAAACCAAAGGAAGTGCGACACGTGCTGCACGAGCTTCAGGTTCTGTGCGCCGCCGATGAGCACGAGGAAGCACGCCGCAGGCCAACGGAAAATGTAGTATTCGTGCGTATTGTTCACGAGCATCTCGGCGCGCTCGATCGGGCCGGTCAAGCGTGAAAATTGGTAGGTCATCAGTGCGTGGAAGAAGAGCGCGCGTTGTGTCGCTGACGGCGGCGAGGATGCGAAAATCCAGCGGCGGAAGGCTGCCGAGGCCGCCGCAGCGGCCCTCGAAATAAACGACTTCATTCCTCACGAATTCCATCTGCAAGAGTTCCTGCAGGTGTGAAAGGGTGTCGACCTAGTCGGTATGGTGAGACCAAATTCGTGCGACTCTCCGGCCAGGCTGTTCACACGGCTATGTTTTTCGCGAGCTCGTGCGCGGAGGTCAGTCATCAATGCGGCGAGCGTCGCTGCTCACGTTGAGCGCTTGGCTCCTCGTCGCTCCGTCACACGCCTTCGCGCGTCTCGTACCATCCGTGGCAGCTTCGCGCTCTGTCACCACCACCGCTCCCGTGCTCTCCAGCGCCGGCATCCCTCCGCATCCGACCACAGCATTCTCCGCGCCGCACCGCAATGGCCGCGCAGGCCAGCCGTTGCTCGCACTTCGTGGCGGCGTGCTCTCAGCGCTGGCACCCACGACGCTCGCTGGCACCTTCAACGTTGTTTTCCTTGGCCTCTCGCTCGCGTGCGCCGCCCTCGTCTTCGGCACGCGCGAGAAGCGCACCGGCGAGGTGGTGCCGGAAAAGGTGCGCGCGCTGCAGTGGCGCTTTCTGCTCGTCTTCTGGCTGTTCAAGATGGCCGACTGGCTGCAGGGCCCGTACTTCTACGAGGTGTACGCAAGCAAGGTGATCAACGGCGCCGCCGTCAGCACGCAGGGCGTCGCCAACCTCTTCCTGACCGGCTTCGGATCGACAGCTCTCTTTGGCGCTGTCGTCGGCGGTCTGGTCGATTCTGTTGGGCGCAAGCGCGGCTCGCTCGCGTTCGCCGTCTTCTATGCGATCTCAGCACTCTCGACCAAATGCGCCACGCTGCCGCAGCTCCTAGCCGGGCGCGTTGCCGGTGGCATCGGCACCTCGCTCCTCTTCTCGGCACCTGAGGCCTGGCTCATCTCGGAGCATCAAAGTTCCGGTGCGGACGGCAAGTACCTCTCACAGACTTTCGGGCTCGCATACTTTGGCGATGCGATCGTCGCCATCGTTGCCGGCCAGCTCGCCGGCCTCGTCGCCGCAGGCCGCGGGCCGACGGCGCCCTTTGAGCTCTCGACGCTCTTCTTGGCCGCGGGCGCGGCTGTCGTGCTGCTCGCGTGGCGCGAGAACATGGGCGGCAAGGCCGCCGCGGCGGCCGCAGCCGCACCGAAGAAGGAGAAGCGGAAGATGAAGGAGGCGGACGCCAAGCCGGAGAGCGCGGCGCGCGAGGACGGCGGGACGATCGTCAAGGATGCGCTCGCCGCCATGCTCGCCGATCGCAAGATTTTGCTCGTGGGCGCCGTGCAGGTGGGTGCTGCTGAGTGCTGCTGAGTGCTGCCGAGTGCTGCTGAGTGCCACTGAGTGTCACTGAGTGCCACTGATCGCCACGAATCGCTCCTCGTCGTCCGCCCATCTCGGTGCCCATCGCAGGCTCTCTTCGAGGGCGCTATGTACATCTTCGTGCTGCAGTGGCCGCCCGCGCTCAAGTCGGCGCTTGGCGCCGGCGTGAGCGTGCCGTTCGGGACCGTCTTCTCGTGCTTCATGGTGTGCTGCATGATCGGCTCGACGCTCTTCTCGGCGCTGAGCCGGGCGGGAGTGCCTGCGGAGGACACGATGGCGGGTATGCTCACGATGGCGACGCTGGCCATGCTCGCCGCGATGACGCTCGGGTTAGGTGGCGCACTCGTGCCGCTCGTAGCCGCTCTCTTTGCCTTCGAGGCGTGCGTGGGTATGTACTTCCCGCTGATCGGCACACTCCGCTCCAAGTACCTCCCCGACGCCTACCGCGGCGTCATCATGAACCTCTTCGGCATCCCACTCAACCTGATCGTGGTGGGCGTCTTCCTCTCGATTGATCGGCTCGGCATGCGGGGTGCACTCAGCGTGTCGACCCTCGCCCTCGGCTGCGCCACGGGAGCGCAGCTTCTCCTGCGCAGCCTGGTCAAGAAGCCCTCAAAGGCGAGCTAGACGGCGAGCGCGTGCGAGGGAGCGTGCGGTCTGCGGAGAGGCGGAGAGATGTGGACACACGAACGCACCGAGGCAGCGTCTAGCTCGCCTGCCGATCCGCGTAACAGCATGTGTAAGAAGTCGGTGATGCTCTCTGGCTTCTATGTAGTTCTGACAAACGGACACAGTCACGCAATCCTTGAATACATCTTACACGTGACGCAATGACATCCCGCATCGTGTTCGATACTCGAGCGCTACACATACGTACCTCGTACGCGGCGCCGTTCGTTACCGCGTGCGTACGGCGATCTAACGTCTATGAACTCGTGACCACCTGGATTCCTGCTCCTTTTCGCCTCGTGAATTTGAACCGTGTAGGCGGTCCCGACCTTTTGCGGAATCAACTTCTCACCGAGAACGCCCGCCAGGATGAGCGTCGCCGCCACGATAGCCATCCTCGCGAGCGTTGCCGCCGCCACCGAGCCACCGTCTGCCTGCTCGCTTGATAGTCCCATCGATGAGCTCTTGCAGCTCGTCGGCGTGGCCGTCGATGAGGCCACATTGATGGCGAATGGCAACTGTGAAAAGGTCGCCAGCGCCGCTGAGGAGGAGGCCTGCCTCTGCGCAGCATTCCGGCTCGGCTGGCACGGCGCTGCCCGCAGCGGGCTACGCCAGCGGCTGCTACGTCGTCAGCCCGCGACGGCGATGAGGAAGTTAGCGCAGGCGGCCGTCGATGCGACCCAGGTGATCCTTGCCCGCCTGCACCCCAAGTACCCACAACACCTCAAGTTCGTGCCGGCGCTCGAGTTCGCGCAGTCGGAGGAGCTTATCTCGGTGCGTGTGCGGTACGCGCGATATCCGCGCGGCGAGCCGCTCTTCGTCGGCACTGAGGGCATGGAGCTGCGCTTGAGCGACGCTGAGCTTTACTACGCTGTCGAGGGCGCCGAGCACCCAGGCTACATCGAGACGACGCTGCGCTGGCGGCACCTCCTGCGGCGGCGCGACGACTGCCGCGACACGGAGGCGCAGTGCGAAAAGTGGGCTGATGAGGGCGCGTGTAATGCCGAAGCGCCCGTCACCTTCCAAGCTGCGGGAGGCGCAGCGGATGGCGAGCCGGCAGATTGCGCTGACTGGGCGGCGGCGGGCGAGTGCACGAAAAACCCGGGCTTCATGCGCGCGCAGTGCAAGACCACGTGCGAGCAGGCGGACGCGGCCGCGCCGAAGCTCGTGCGCGTGCGCTGCCCGCACGCCTGTGGCCAGTGCGCAACGCCGGCCAACGGCATGAACACCCTCGAGGCTACGTGGGCACAAGTTCCAGGCGGCCTCGTCTTCGAGGCGCGCAAGGCGATGGCTCGGAATTGGGATCGGCTCCTCGGACCCGCACAGCCCTTTAACCGCATCGGCGACGCGCCCTCGACGCCGCCCGTTGGCACGCTGCTAAAGTGCGTCGAGGGGTGCGTTGCCGAGGCGCACGAGTGCCGACAGGACTGCCAGCGGCAGGCAGCACAGCTGTACATGATCTCGTGAGATAGATAGACTACAACAGGAGCCACGTGCCAAGTCGCAGAGAGACACTGAAACCTCGATACGTGTCATAGGACGGGAGGAGCGCAACGGCGCGGGCATGGCGTCGCCGAACGAGCGGCTGAATGCGGAGAAATAGTGTAAAGGTCCTCGCAAAGTCCCGTGCATAGGGATTACCTAAAGGGTACGACCTGACCCCTCAGCACGGCACCGACCGACATAAGCTACTAATAATACCGGGTTCCCCTACTCGGCCTGCTGCGCACTCAGTTCCCCATCAGCGGGGCGAGTGACGACGAGCAGCACAAGCGCAAGGCGCAGCAGACACACAGAATGCAGCAAGCACACGGGGCGACGACGGCGAAGGGCAGCGGGGGTCGCGCGCGCACGCGCGCCCGGACGGACGAAGAAGCTCGACCGCAAATCTCGCAAACTTGCAAG
>JWZX01002335.1:0-15891 GCA_001275005.1 Chrysochromulina tobinii | reverse complement strand
CGGGGGCGAGGGCGGCGGAGGCGAGGGCGGCGGGGAAGAGGGCGGTGGTGGCATAGGTGGCGGAGGCGATGGTGCGGGTGGTGCGGGTGGTGCGGGTGGTGCGGGTGGTGCGGGTGGTGCGGGTGGTGCGGGTGGTGGCGGGTGGTGGCAATGGCAAGAGCAGCAACAAGCTCCGCATCCGCATCCGCAGCCGGTGCAACAGAGCCTGCGGCGCTCGAGGCGCCTCCCAACGTGCTCCCCGACGTCGTCGAGAATATCCGCCTCAACGTAAGCGATGGGTTGCTCGACCCCCCTCTTTCCCTCGAGCTGCTCCTTGAAGAGCTTGAGGTCAACTGAGAGGTGGGACAACTGCTCGTCTCCACTTCGATGTGCCGCAGACAAGTCCGGCGCCATCATGGGACCTCCCTTTGACACCAGCTCTCCAGCATCGAGCATGTGCTGCATCAGCCCGCTTGGCACAGTGATAATCTTCCAAGTGGAATCCAGCGCGCCCGGCGTATGCTGATGACGAGCGCTCCTCCGCTCCCCAGGATTGGGCTCCTCGACGGGGAGCTTGGAGCCACGACTTCCGGGAAGCGCAAGGAGCAGCAGGAGTGCGCTCGTGGCACGTGAAGTGTAGGATGGAGGCCGGGCTTGTGAGAGACTTACTTCGAGTGGAAGCGTAGCACAATTGTGCAGGCGGCCGTTGACGAGCGCCGCTGCCGGCTCTGCCCGATGCCGCAACGGCGGCGTCCGCGCCGACTCTGCCGAATGCGCACGAGTCCCATCGCCATCGGGTGGTGCCGTCGTCGCCATGGCACTCACGCGCGGGATGATGATCGCGAGCAAGGCCAAGGCGACGGACTTGTTCCGAGTGGGGCTTGAGAAAGGGTCAGTTGAATCTTGCGTTCTCTAGCGTGAACGTGAACGCGACTATTTATAACACGCCGTCCGTTTGCGCCGCGCATCGGCCCTCTGCGCGGAAGAACCTCACGATCTTCATCTTCCTCTTCCGAAGATGGATCCGAAGAATGGTGAAGGTCATCATCGGAGCCGAAAGATTCTTCATCGTCAGCCATGGCAACTGTCGCCCACGACAAGGTCGTACGCAAGCGGACGGCCGAACCAGCGGTGCGGGTGGCGGGCGGAGAGGAGAAGAGGAGCGCAACAACAATAAAGGCGCGACGCGACGCACGCAACGACTCCTGAGATTCCAAAGATGCCAAAAAACAAATGCTCAACCCGGACTTGGCAAGTCCGGGTTGAGCTTTTTCACAGAACAATTTTGTGAATAAGCTCAACCCGGACTTGCTAAGTCCGGGTTGAGCAAATGATATTCGTTTTGGGTGTGATTCACACATACGAAGTCCGGGTTGAGCAACAACCTCATTTATAACCTAGCACGTTATACGGGGGCATTACCTGACTGACTAAGACTACTGTATCATCCCAACTATGATGTGCGCCGACGCTTGAGCACCTCGTTCACCTCGTCCTGCGCGCGCCTGCCCGCTGGGTTGTCGTTGAGCAGCAGGTTGGTGCATTGGGGCAGCGCACCACTCCGCAGCCCCTCGACGAGCCGGCGCGCACCCTCGAGACGTATGCGGTTGTTGTCGAGGGAGAGCGTCGTCAGGCTGGGCAGTGCACCGCCGCCGCCGCCGCCGCCGCCGCCGCTCAAGCTGCGCACGAGCGCCTCCACGCCTGCGTCACCGATGCCATTCTCGTGCAGCCAGAGCTGCTGCAGGTGGGCAAGGACGCGCACGCCCTCACGCGCCGCGTCCTCGAGCGCCGTCGCGAGCGCGAGCACGCCCGCGTCGCCGATCTGGTTGCCGTTGAGGAAGAGCCATTCGAGCCGAGGGAGGGCTCCGCGGCGCAGCGCAGCAGCAAAGCTCTTCATGCCCGCGTGCGTGATGCTGTTCCAGGTGAGGGTGAGGCGCGAGAGGTGGGAGAGGGCGCCGTGGGCCCACGCGAGGCTAAGGGCCTGCAGGCCCCGATCCGCAAGCGCGTTCCCTTCGAGCGAGAGGTGGCGCACGTTCCACGGGGTCGGCTCGTGCTTCTCCATCGAAAAGATCCGAGCCATCGTGAAGCCGTCGTGCTCGCTGATGCCCTTACGCGTCCACGCGAAGCGGGTGGCCGTGCGCACTTGGCCGCTCGACGATTTCACCTTTCTATAAAAGGCAACGATCTCGTCTTCAAACTCGTCCTCGCGCGGCGCTGGTGGTGGGGGCGAGCTGCTTGGCGCCCTGACCTCGGCCGATCTCATGCTGTAATCGAGCGCTCGGCTCAGGTACACGTGCGGAGGGGGCGAGGGCGGCGGCGGTGCAGCGGGCGCCTTGCCCGCCGTAGCGTGCACCGCCTGCGTCGCAGCCCCGTCCGCCGTAGCGGGCGCCACGGCTCCGTCCGCCGGCGCCGTAGCGGGCGCCACGCCGATGCACGCGGCGAGCTGGCGAGCCACATCGACTGGTGGCGGCGGCGCGTCGGGCGGTGCGCTCAGCGGCTCGTCGGTGGCGAAGATGGCGGTCACGAGTGCTGGCAGGTCGGAGGGTGAGGGCGCGGAGAGCCAACGCGGGCAGCCGAGCGACCGAAGGGACGCACCTCGCAATGAGACGGCGACCACCTCCACATTCTTCGCCTGTGCGAGGGCACACGCGCCGCCGATGGCGCCGGCCGCAGTGTGCGCGGCACCCGCCGTGAACAACCAGACCATGCGAGGGCTCGTGGGGGCGATCGGAGCGGCGAGCAGCAGCTGCACACCGAGTAGGATGGCCTCGCGCACGAAGCAGCTCGCGGGCGGCGCCGCGGTCTCCGGTCGTCTCGCGTCGTGATGGGCGTTCGCGTCGTGACGGGCGCTCGCGTCGTGATGGGCGCTCGCGTCGCAGTCGACGTCGCCGCCCCCGCTCGTGGAGCCCATCACGGCGCCCATCGCGGCTGCGAGGAGTGCGAGGAGTCGCGCCTTGCTCGCGCCGTCCCAAGCGCCACCGCCAAGGGCGCCGGCGCCGCCAGGGGGCATGCACGAGTGCAGGCTGGTAAGGGCCATCCAGACGCCCTCGAGCGTGTAGGCGAGGACTTGGACCGACACGTGGAGGCGCTCGAGCGCGCTCAGCAGTGCGAAGAGTGCATGCACGAAGGGAGGGTGGATCGGGTGCGAGGGGGTCAGATCGAGCACGACGCTGATGGCGAGGGTGCGCCGACCCCCTCGGTCGCGCCGCTGCCAAATCGCCGTGACGGAGCTGCCGAGCAGGTAGCGTCTTACGAGGGCGGGGATGGAGAGCACCTTGCCCTGTGTGCCGAGCGAGCACTGTGTGAACACATTGGGCGGCATGGTACGCAACGCGCGCACGATCTCATCAGACATGGCGCCCACGTCCTCGAGCGCTTCGACTTGCCCCCACAGCCGCTCACCCGTCGGAATCCAGTGGGCATGCGTGTGCATCTCCTGCCGCACGTCCAGCGCCGCGTGCAGCTCGGCGGCGGAGAGCCACTCGACGTCTGTCGCGTGCACGGCCATGCCGTCGGGGGCACCGTCTGTCGCGGTGTAGGCGCTCACCACGGCGCCACCGCCGTGCACGCCGCGCCGATCTTCGCCCATCACGGCGCCGCCGCCGTGGCCTTGCCCCCACGCCAAGCCCCCGCTGCTGAGTGAGCCGCCACTTGGCTCCTTGAGCGCCGTGGTGAGCGCCATGGCTGCCACTTCGCACGCACGCCGCGCCTCATCGGATGCGAACCGAAAGGCCCTCCACTCTCGCCACGCCGTATGCCACGGCGGCGCGCCCACTGCCGACGGCGACACGCGCGCCGTGGCGAGCACCTCGAGGAGAGCATCTATGCTCGGCAGCACGCCCGGCGGCGGCGGCGGCGGTGGGTCAGCAGCAGCGGCGAGCGTGTCGGCACTGGCCTTGTCAGCGGCGGCGGCGGGGTCGGTGAGGGACCACGTACCCACTTCGTAACTGCCAGAGCTGCTCAGCCGCACGTAGCCGAGGCGCGCCGTCTTGAGCGCCGCACATGCCCTCGACGAGGCGGTGCTCAGCGGGAGCTCGATGCCGGTGCCGGTGGTCGCGGGTGGACAGAAGGTAAGGACAAAGGCGGGGGCTGGGCTGCTCGCAAGCGGTGGCGGCAGATCCGTAACCACCATCGATGTCTTCGCCTCTGATGACGCGCCGGTGCCCATCAGCACGCGACGCATGGCTTGGTCCACGGCGCTCGCGGTATGCTCGCTCGCCGCCTTGAGGATGGCCGGCGATCCAAACTCCCTCGGACCGCCCATGACGAGCTCCACGTGATAATTGGACAGGCGCAGGGCGTGAAGCACGATCCGACCGAGTAAGCCGAGCATGCCGCCTTCCTGACCGATCAAGGATGCATCGATGCTCACCAGAGCGTGCACGCTCGCCACGATGTCAAGGCCGCCCTCGACAGCCGGAGTGGCGCTGATGGGTGATTTGAGGCTCCGTTGAGCGAGCAGCCGATCACGCATCCTCGTCGCCGCTTCGAGGACGGCGGCGTCGCCCATGGCGAAGACGGAACCTTGGCCATCAGCTCGGCCTTGGCTGACGGAACCTTGGCCATCATCTCGGCCTTGGCTGACGGAACCTTGGCCATCAGCTCGGCCTTGGCTGACGGAACCTTGGCCATCATCTCGGCCTTGGCTGACGGAACCTTGGCCATCATCTCGGCCTTGGCTGACGGAACCTTGGCCATCATCTCGGCCTTGGCTGACGGAACCTTGGCCATCATCTCGGCATGCTGCCTCCACGGCTGCCGCGGCTGCCTCGTCCACCGCGACGCTCGCGGCCCCTGCGGTCGTCTCCATCGGCGCAGGGCCAGTCTTCTGCTCCTCCTTCTCCTCCTCCTTCTCCTCCACCTTCTTTTCCTCGCGCGTGTCCCTCTGCACGGCAACCCTACGCAAGCCGTCGACATCGCGCGGCCTTCCAAACGGCAAGTCCGCGGGCAAGTGCGCCGTCTCTCGCTCTCTCAGCCTGGCGAGAGTCTCGGTGAGTCGATCAGACGCTATGTCGAGCGCCGCCATCCGCACAGCCACGCTATGACCCATCCCAAGCGCCACGCCGATGCTCGCGCCACGTGCGCCCGCCTCGAGCGCCGCGAAGGTGCTCGTCTCAAACACGTCGATCGCCGCCTCAAGCTCCGCCACTGCTGCGCGCGTCCACGCCGCGTGCGTCGCGCGCGCGGCCGCTTGCTCGGCGGCGAGGCTCGCCTTTTGCGTGCTGGCGAAGCGCTCGCTCGCTCGCTCGTCAAGGATCGCATCCATGCGGGCACGCTCGTCCTCGCCCTTCGAAGTGCCCGCGGTGGAGGTGCTGCTAGCCAGCCGGCGAGCATGCATCTCCTGGCGAGCATGCATCTCCCGGCGAGCATGCATCTCCTGGCGAGCATGCATCTCGTCCTCGGAAGCCCTTCGGCGCCCCGCGAGGGCCTTGGTATGCGCCTGGTGTGCCTCGCACAGCTCGTCCACCCGCCGCTCGAGCTGCGCGTACTCTGGGCTCTCAAGCGCCGGACCGAGCACCTGCTGCTGCAGCCGCACCACGAGTGCCTCGGCAAGCTCCAGCATCGCCTCACTCAGCATTGATGGACCGGAGCTGCTGCTGCGCTCCTCGTACGCGTCCTGAAGCCTGCCCAGCAGAGGAAGCGGCGCAGGCGGAAGCGGCAGCTCCAAGCCGTCAGGCTCATCGCTGCAGTGGCGAGCCGAGCCGAGGGCCCCCTTGTCGGCAGCGACCGGTCGGGCACCACCGCCGCCACCACGGCCTCTGCCGCCGCCACCACGGCCTCTGCCGCCGCCACCACGGCCCTCGCTGCTAGGAGCCGGATCATTGGCCACTTGCCTTGCGTCGCCTCCGACGGCAGGTAGCGAGACCTTTGCCATTGTGCTTCCCTTACCACCGCCCTCGGCATCGTCCGCTCGCACCTCCTCGTACTCCGCCATCTGCTCGCCCTGGCCACCCTGCGCCTGCACGCGCTCGTGCAGACCCTGTGCATGGCCGGCTCCCAGCGCGCCCACCACCGCGCGCGCCTGCTGCTGCTCCTGCTCCTGCTCCGCTCCGCCTGCGCCCTGGTCGCTTTCTTCTATCGATCCGCCGCTGCCCGGCTGGCCGCCGCTGGTCCTGGCGCGCTCGGCCACTTGCGACCCATCGTCGGGGCCAACATCTGAGCCCCCATCGGTGACATTCGAGTCGTCGTCGTCGTCATCCTTGTCGTTGTCTTCCTCGCGCATCGTCTTGCCCTGGGCATCCTGACGCGGCCGCGCCGCCGCCGCCGCCTCTGGCGAGCTACCACCGCCGCCATCCGCCTCCCCCTCGCCCTCATCGGCGCCGCCGCCGCCGCCTGTCGGCGCGTCAGTGGCTCCGCCCTCATCACCAGCCTCATCATCATCGTCACCCCCAAGCCCCAACTGCTTCGCACGGGGCACGTCCTCCTTCGACGGCGCGTCCCCAAGCAGTGCTTGCTCCCAACTGCTCTGCGTGAGCATGGGAGCCATCGTGCCGTACGTGTGCGCAATGACGCTCGCAATCGGCGCGCCCCGTGCCGCCATGAGCGCCGCCTTTTGCAAGTTGCGCACGCTCAGCTCGTAGCCGCAGATCTTGGTGGCGGTGCTCGCGGCGTGTGCGAGCGCCATCTCGTGCAATCTGACGAGCTCGCGAGCCAGCCGCGACGAGCACCCGCAGCGCCTGCAGAGCTGCTCGAGCTCCAAGTACGCCTCCGCCCTCGCGAGCTTGGCCTCGTCAGCGCTGGCGCCCGATGCGAGCCGCGGGCGCGAGCTCAGACCCGCATCGAGTGGCTCGCACTGAAGGATGAGGGTGCGGTTTCGGAAGGCCTCTGAGAGCGTGTACGTGGAGCCACGACGCGTCGTGGCGGTCGCGAAGCATCGGAAGGCCGCGTGGGCGCCGAGCGGACCCTCCCCCGTCTCCATGAGATGGAGCGAGGCGTGCGCCTCCCCGAGCGAGTTGATTCGCTCGATCACCTCTGGCGAGGCTGCGCTCACATTGTCGAGCAGCAGCCAGTAGCCATGCCGCATCGCGACCACCAACGGCCCCTCGTAGATGCGAAAGGGAAGCTTGGCGCCCAGATGGGCGCCGCTTTGGCCCGGCGCGCGGCGCAGACGTTGATTGAGGCGCACGAGCTCGGCTATCGCCGCCGACGGCGGGGCAGAGGCGGCCGCGGGGGACGAGTCGCTCCCGATGCCCTGGGAATGCGCCGCGCTGCTCGAGGCGCCGCGGCCCGTGCCGTCGTCGACGAGCTCGTGGCTCGCACCGCTGCGCCTCGTGCCATCCGCCGGAGCTCTCTTGAGCAGCTCCTCCACGCACGCGAGGATGGCGGCTGCGAGGGCATCATCCGCGTCGGCTGCGCCCGTCTCGGCGCCCGTCTCGGCGCCCGTCTCGGCGCCCATCTCGGCGCCCGTCACGGCGCCCGTCACGGCGCCCAATTGGCCACGTGGCGGCACGTGTGCGAGGAGCGTCGACAGCAGCCGCTGCAGGCCGCCTCGCGCCACCGCCAGGTTGAGCGCCGCGTTGAGGAGCGCAAGGCTCGGCTCGCCTGGCCCGTCGCCCGTCGGCGTGAAGCCGCCGATCAGGTCCGTACCCTCCGTCTCGGCGTTGACGGCGATGGTGAGAAGCCGCGCGTTGCGTAGCCACGCGAGATCGCGCACGGCGGCCGTCTTGCCCGAGCAGGCCGGCCCTTCGAGGAGCACGATACGACGCGACTCGGCCGCCAAGCTCAGCTCCTCGAGAAGCCGTCGATGACGAGGTCCGCGCTGGGGGGCGGCCGCCGCGTCGCCCCAAGCGTCGTCACATGTGGGGAACCGACACAGCGCCCAGCGCACGCCGCCGCCGAGGCTCGAGTTCTCAGCGTCATCGACGCCCACTGGGCCAAACTCGAGGGCGCCGTGCCGAGCGCCCACCGGCACTTGGCGCCGTCGCCACTGCTTGAGGAGATGAGCCGCCTCCTCCGAGGCGCCTCCGAGATCTCGTGTGAGCTCGCGTGATCTCTCGTCCTCCGAGGCGCCCAGCGCCACGTGCGTCGCTTGCACCACGCGGCCACCGCCGGCGCCTCCCGCCCGATGGCGGCGGCGTGCGTCCACGAGCCGGCGCGCGACAGCCTCCTCAGCACGCGCGGTAAAGCGCAGAGAGCACCCGCGCGTGTACACGAGCATGAAGCTCGCGAGCTGTTGGTACTCGCGCTGCGGCCGGGGGCCACTCGAAGGCGCGAAGCTCACCTGCCCGCGCCCCTGCGCGCGCTGATCCTCGGCCACGCTGCCGCTGCCGCCGCCGCCGCCGTCGAGGTGTTCCCAGGAGATACTGTCGAGCACTGCGGCCAAATTTTGGAGCGTGCGCAGGTTGAAGGGCGTGTCGAGGCCGGGCACGTCGACGGGTAGGTTGGCGTTGAGCTCGAGGGCGAGATCCAGCAGCCACGGCGTGTGCGCCGCCGCGTCGGCCGCCTCGCCCTGCGCGCGCGCAAAGGCCGCACCGCACGCGCCCAGTGCGATGCACGCCACCTCGGTCGCATCCAAAGGCGCCAGGTGGACGCGCGTGAGCACGTCGTCGAGGCGAACGGGCAGCTCGTGCCGGCCGCCCCCCACCCGCACGTCGTTCATCGCGCCCACAAAGATGGTCCGGCCCCGGCGGAGCTGGTGCGCGCGAATGCTGAAGAGCTCATCCGGAGCGCAGCTGAGCAGCCCAGCCAGCACGCCCAGCACGTCGGCAGGCGCCAAGTTGAGCTCATCGAGCAGCACGATGCCCTGCGCCTCGATGGCGGCAGCGAGCGCGCCACGCTCGAAGGTGAAGACGACCTCTCCACTGGGCACGTCGAGTGACGGGCGGTAAGCTCCGAAGAGGTCGTCGACGGAGAGGGAGCGTGAACACGAGACGCGTGTGAACGGACGGCGGAGCAGCCGAGCCGCCGCTTCCACAACGGCCGTCTTGCCGATGCCGGGAGGTCCGATGAGATTGATGGCATGCCCCGTGTCGCGCGCGACGAGCACGCGCGCCAGATTCCGCACCGCGCTCAACGAGGGCTCGAAGCCGCCAAAGCCCTCGTCGGCGCCGCGTGGCAAGCGGAAGCCGAGATAGTTGAGCGCGCGGGAGCCATCGGCGAGGGTCCGCAGCCACGTCAGCTGGCCCGCGTGCCCGTGTGTGGCGTCGGGCTCGGCATGCTGCTCGGCCACGAGATTGGCGAGATTGGCGAGATCGGCATGCTGCTCGGCCGCGAGCACGCTGTGGGCCGCCTCGACCGCCCCGACGGCCAGGATGGCCGCCTCGCGCTGCGTTGGGCTCGACAGTTGGTCGATGAAGAGCACGTGCCCTCCGAGCGCGAGATTGGTGAGAGTTTCGTCACGTGATCCTTTGACGCCGAGATCACGATCAAGCTGCACGTAGTCGCACCACTGCAGCAGCCGGCGAAGGGTCACACGTGGCGCGAGGAGCGGGTGCACCTTGAGCAGCGCATGCAGGCTGTCAAAGAGGAGCTCTACCCCCGCCGCCGCATGCTCGCTGTTGCGAAGGCTGTTGCCAAGGCGCCGCCGGAGCAGACCGCCGTACGCAGCGGCCATCTGCTCGATTGGAGGCGGATCGACGAGGATGCACGTGAGGCGAGACACGAGCGCCGGGCTCAGCCCCGAAGGGAGCTTGGCTGCGGCCCTGCGCCTGCTGCCGATCCCGCAGGCGTCACCGCTGCCGTTGCCGCTGCCGTTGCCGCTGCCGCTGCCGCCGACCTTGGCGCCGCCCGCGCCCGCACCCACGAACGCGGCGGCGCCGTCGTGGGCACTCGTCACGAAAAGGAAGCCCTCGTGCACGGCGACGGGTGCGGCGCCGTCGTGGGCGGTGCGAAAGGAGCGATCGAGCTCGAGGAGCGCGTTGAGGCCCTCAATGACCGCCTGGTCGGGCTGTTCGAACCCCTCGAGGAGGATCATGCCGCCGAATCGGACGCTGGGCAGCACACCGCGTTCACACACGGGGAAGCCTTGGGTGGCATTCGCAAAGCCCTCGAGCTGACGAAGCAGCGTCGCCGCCCAACGGCCATTCGAACGGCTCACCGGTATGCTCGACACGGCGCGAGCCGCGAAGTGCGTCGCGTACCACTCCAGGTAGGCGCGGATCGCGCTCGCGCCGAGCCGACCGTTTGCGAGCTCGTCGGCGTCAAGGGCGGGAGGCGGCGGCGTGCCTGGGGCGAGAGGGCCAGAGGATGCGTGCGCTTCGAGGTCTCGCACGCACGGCTGCAAGTACGCGACGTAGCTCGCGAACGTGTGCGGCTCGACGCCGCCCTCGAGATCCGCAGCCTCGGTGAGCGCCGACAAGTAGAGAGTCGAGATGGGCGCCTTGGCGCGCGGCAGCACGAGGCTCTGCCCGAGCAGGCGCGCGCAGTGCGACTTGAAGCAGCTCGGCCCGCTGAGCAGGGCAGGCTCGCGAAAGGCGATGCAGAACGCGAGCTGGGCCACGAGCAGCCGGGCGCCCTCGGGGAGGTACTCAAAGTCACGCGTGAGAGGGCTTGCGCGCCACAGGCGGAGAGTGACCTGCGCGTGTGGATGAGGCGCCATGCCGCGCAGCGCGAAGATCGCCGTGGTCACGCCGCCATCGGATGTATCGTTGGCGGCGGCGGCGGCGGCGGAGCGATCGGCCTCCACGCCGTCGGCAGTGGCCGTCGGCCGGATCTCGGCATCTGCTGTCGGCGCTTCGACAAGCGTGAGCGACGCATGCAGCGTGGGAAGCTGTAGGTCGTCCGGCACGTGCTGTGGGAACAAGATGCACGCATGCAGCTGGATGACCTCATGCCAATCGGTGGCGTCCTCGCACCCAACGCTCGCCCACGCGCCCTCGTCGAGCAGTCGACCGAGCAGCTTGAGCGCATGGCGCAGCGTCACTGCGTCCGAAGGCGCCGTGGCGAGCGCCGCATCGGTGTAGCCCAGCACGTGCGCCACGTGCCTCAGCCGCGGCGTGAGCCACGTGGCCTCGGCTATGGCGACGCCGTGTCGGGCGCGCACGTGCCGTCGCAAGATGGCGAGCACCTCCGCCTCGCAATACGGGTGCACTTCGTAGCACAGCGCTCGTCGCACAAAGGCGCGCGGGAGCGCGGAGCGGCCGGCATAGTGCGGCGGGTTCTGCGCCACGATGATGACAAAGCCGGGCTGCACGCGCACGGTGCCACCCCCAAGCGGGCATTCAAAAACAGGAGGGCCGTCGAGGAGCGGGACGAGGAAGGCGACCACGTCAGAGGTGGCGAGGTTCATCTCGTCACAGAGGAGCGGCAGCCCCCCTCGCATGGCCATGTAGAGGGGACCGTCCACCCACTCGCAGCCGCCGCCGTGCGGACGCCACTGACCCACAACGTCTTGGAGCGTCGTACTGCGTGAGAACTGCACCGTGGGCACCTGTAACGGCCGTTGGCGACCGTTGGACTCGAGCAGCCCGTACGCGACCTCGACGAGCCGCGTCTTCCCCACACCAGCGACGCCCTGTAAGATCAAGGGCACGCCGCAATGGATGCAGCTCAGCACCACGTGTAGGGCGGTGTGGCGGGACCGATGTGAGAGTGTGAATGTGAAGCCGGTCGCCTCCGACACGTCCGCACAAGTCAGCTCAGGACGAAGGTCAGCCAGCGTGATGGGCAACTCGGCGGGGTCTGTCGGGCGCTGGCCACCGAGAAGCGAGGCGAGAGCGGCGGCGGCGTGCGGCGCACGAGCCGCGGCGGCTGTGCGCAGCCGCGCGTGCGTGCTCATGAAGCTCCACCAACGTCCGATGGCTCGGAGCACCATGCACACCTCGCCCAAACGGAAGGTTGGTCGCGTCGCCTTGGGCACCATGCACACCTCGCCCACGGCCTGTCGCGTCGCCTCGGGCGGCTGGTGGCGAGCGCCGAGCGCCGTGCTGATCGCCTCGCGTGCCGCTACCGCCGCTACCCCCCCCGCCGCTACCCCCGCCGCCGCCGCCCGCGTGTAGTGGAGGACGAGCGCTTCGAAGCTCGGCTGACTGACGAGCTTGTCGCCAGCACCCTCCGCTTCGTCTCCCCAGGCAACAGCCAGGAAGCGCGAGGCAAGCGCCGGCGTGAGCGCGTGCTGCGACTCGCGGCTGGTACAGATCACAAAGAAGCCCTCGGCCACCCGCACCGTACGTCCCCCCACCAGGGCCGAGCGGCGCATGCTCGCATCGACCTCTAGCACGGCGTTGAGAGCCTCGAGGACCGCGGGATCAGGCGCGTCGATGCCGCGGAGCAGCAGCACGCTGCCGCGCTCCATTGCGCGCGTCACCGGCCCGGGCTCCCAATGGTATGGCGGCGGCGGCGGAGGAGGAGGAGGAGGAAGAGGAGCGATCGTTGTGCTGGCAGCACTCACCACCGCCCCCTCTTCTCGCACAGCCGCCTCGGCGGAGCTCGGCCCGATCTCGGCGGAGCTCGGCACATTCTCGGCGGAGCTCGGCCCGATCTCGGCGGAGCTCGGCACGATCTGTCCAAAGAGCTCCTCGGCGGTAGTCTCCGGCGTGAGCACGCGCACCACGCATGCTCGCCCACGCGATCGCGCCCATGCAATCGCCGCCGACGCCTTGCCGCTCATGTCGGGGCCACACACGAGCATCGGCTTGCGCGTGGCTGCGCTCACATCGAGCATCGCGAAGAGGTGACTATGCTCGGACAAGATGGCCGGTCGCCCAGAGACGCCATCTTCATCATCATCGTCATCATCGGGAGCATGTTCACATTCACACGGCTCGGTGGTTGCGGTAGGCTCGCTCAGGACGGCGCTCAGTAGGTGGCCGCCGCCGAAGGGCAAAAAGAGGCTCTCGTGCGCATCGACGAGCCGACGCACGCGTGCAATCGAGCTCGTGCGGCGCAGTCGTTGAGTGAAGATGGTCTTGAGCCCCTCGACGACGGCAAGGCGCCGGTGCAGCTGTACACGCGCCATACGAAGGAGGTCCACGGCCTGCAAGAGATCTCGAAGGGTCGCTGAGCTTCGAAGACGCTCTGCCTTGGCAGCCTCGTTGGTTGCGGCATGGAGCTTGAGCAGCGCTGCGGCACACGTGCGCGGCCAGTCGGACGATAGGCGCCACTCGGCTCTGGCCTCGCCGCCGCCTTCGACTCTGCGGCTGCTGCGGCTGCGGCTGCTTCGGCTGTTGGTGGCGGCGGCTCCATCGAGGCCGCTGTTGGCGGCGGCTCCATCGAAGCTGTTGGTGGCGGCGGCTCCATCGAGGCTGTTGGTGGCGGCGGCTCCATCGAGGATGCGCGCGAGCTTGGAAGCGAGGATGTGGTGCATCTGCGCCGGCTCCATCAGTGGCGCCATGACGGGCACAAAGTGCGAGAGGAGGGAGGGCGAGAGGAGATGGCGCGTCGAGCCGTAGCTCACGTCGCTCGCCGAGTTTTGGGTGAGCAGTAGCCGAAAGTTTGGGTGTGCAGGCAGGGTGAGCTGGCCTGAGGTGGCCCCTGGCTGGCCAGCCACGCCACCCGAGCCGAGTCGCAGGTAGCCCGTGCTCAGCACATCCTCCATCACGCGCAGCACCGTATCCGGCGCCAGATTGGCCTCGTCGACGAGCAGCCACAGACCATCCTTGACGGCCTCACCCAACGGTCCGAGCACGAAGCCAAACGAGCGCGCACTCGGTACGGCGCCGAGCCCGAGCTGGCCCACAAAATCCGCGATGGTCGTGGTGGGCGTCATGTTGAAACGAAGCAGGGGCGAGTTGGTGCGGTGCGCGCAGAAGGCCACGGCGGCCGTCTTGCCGCCCGCCGCATCGCCCTCGATCAGGACCGGCTGCGCATGCTTGTAACAGTCGAGCAACCTCGTCGCGAGCTGCTTGATGCCCTCCGTCAGGATGAGATCGGGATCGGATGGCACGAGCGCCTCGAGGTCTGGCCGGCGCGTGAGATCCTGCGTGCGGTAGCGTTCGTACATGAAGAAGCGCGCCTGACCCTCTGGCCAGCCGCGCGCGTCCGACGTACGGTCCCACCCAAAGCAGAGTAGCTTCTGAGTCTCGAGGCAGGTACTCGCCCAGCCGCCGCCTCCGTCGCCCTCGGATCGTCGCGAGGCCTCCTCCATCTTCCCCTCCTCCTCGACCTGGCCCTCGCTCTCGGCCTCGCCCCCCAAAAGCTGCGCGAGCACGTGAGGGCCGAAGGAGAGATGCTCTCGCACCGCCGCTGCAAACGAGAAGTGCGTGTGCGAGGCCGGGGGCGACGGGCACAGCGGTGGGCAGCCAGCTCGAGAAGCTGCTGCCGCACCGATCCTCTCCCCGGTGCGTCGGACGCTGCCCGCCCAATGGACGGTGCGAGAGGCGGGCGGCAGCAGCGGCGGCGGCGGCGGCGGCGGCGGCGGCGGCGGCGACGACGTGGCGTGAGGAGCGGGCGTGGGTCGCTGATCGAGTCGCATGCCATTCGCCACCCTCCCTCGGCTCGGGACAGCGCTCAGGAGTCCGTTACGCTCGAAGACAAGGCCGCGATCGCTCAGCGCAACGAGATGCGCGCCCGAGATGTCGATCTCGACGATCTCGGGCGATGCCATCGTGGCGGCGGCGGCATCGGTGCCGGTGCCATCAGCGGCGGCAGCGCTGTCAGCATAGATCGCGCGCGTGCCCGTTTGCAGCCAGATGCCTACCGGTATACCGCCGCCAGCAGCGCCGCCGCGCACCTCCACCGCCAGACCCACGGCGCAATCGCCTTCGCCAACAGAAGGATGCGCCGCGCCCGCCACCACCGGCTCCTCGTCCGCCATGCGGTAGCCGACGAGCGGTCCGCGCAATGCGGCGCTGATCCACGACGCCTCAAACACGCGCAACTCGACGGCGGCGCTCGCTCCGGCGCTCATGGCGAGGAGGCACAGCTCAATAGAGCGCCTTTCCACAGCCGCGGGAGGCGAGCTCAAGGCGCACGAAACGGCGCTGCCCGCACCGCTGCCCGCACCGCCGCTCGTCCAACCAGCACCTACAACGAGGCCCGCCCAGCGCTGGCGCAGTGCGTAGACCTCGCACCGCTGACGCGAAGAGGAGCCTTGAGTCCCAAAGCATGCGGCGACGGTGTTTTGCAGCGTCACTGGCATCGAGCCCTCGAGCCCGTCCAGCTCGAGGCAGCCCCAGCGCCCATCGGCGGTGCGCAGCAGCGCCCAGTCGGCCGCGGATGAGACCTCGCACTCGTTCAGATCGCATGGCGCGCCCGTCGCTGCGATCGGGCGGAAGTGCTCCCACACGGACCCGAGGCCTGAGGCGTCGAGCTCTGTGCCGCCGACTCTGCCGGTGGCCGCGCACAGGCTGGCCGAGTAGACGGCCCACCGTTCGCCTACAACGTGTTCGCCCGTCCACAGCACGAGCTGGTCCGTGGCCCACGCCATGCGCTGCACACGAGCATGCGGCCGGCACTCGACGCGGTACCGATGGAGGAATGCAGAGCTCGACGTGCTTGAGAGCTCGAAGACGTGCAGCGTGATGAGCGAGAGCGTGGCCTGCGTCCACACGACGACGCGCTCGCGCTTGGGATCAAAGAGCGCGCCGTCGACGAACTCGTCCAAGCAGTAGCAGCACGTCGTCTGCTGGCTGTGGCAATCAACACCGACGAGGACGCAGCAAAAGTCCAGCTTGACGCCGTCGGCGACCGCGGCCGTGATGGTGGCCACGCCCTCGCGCGGGAGGTGAAGAGAGCGAACGGTCAGTTGAGCCGTGCTAGCCACGTGCAACGAGCCGCGCCGTCCTCGCATCGTCGGCGGCGTGCGCCACGTCGGCTGGATGGACGCACGCACGGTCGGGGCAGATGACCGCGTGAACTAGAAAAGTTTGTTTTGTCTCACCGGACCGTACCTAACGAGGCGGGCGACCATCGGGTGGCTGGAACTCCCCCTTGGCAGGGGGCGGTTCGTTGGCCCCTCCTACGAGCGGCCCCCACAAGTATAGCGGCCTATACGGCCCGGGGTTCATCAGTTTGATGACACCCGGTGACACCTTA
>JWZX01002334.1:0-26833 GCA_001275005.1 Chrysochromulina tobinii | reverse complement strand
CCCTCCCTGAATCTCTACTTAGATACCTATTTCTTTTTCTCTAGCCCTTTGCTCCGGTCGCGCTATGTCTCGGGGACAATTGCATGCCTTATCGAATGAAAACTCTCCTTTTTCTGTGTTCGCAGCGCTCCCAAATTCTCGAGCCCCCCCATTACCAACCCAAAGAGGCAGACCAACCCAAAGTCATCACACTGAGACGGATTTCCCTCACACTGTGAGGCGCGCGCGCGTCACACTGTGACGGAACCCCTCGACGGAACCCCCTCACAGTGTGACGCGAAACCATCACACTGTGACGCAAAACCCTCATCGTGTGTGTCCTGTGTGAGGGAGTTCCACGCTTCCACCTCAGTGTGAGGGGTTCCCCCCCCCCTCCGTCGACACTCACCTTCACAGCTACATGTAGCCTCGAGAGTGCATTCAATAGGCTTCTGTAAAAGGTCGTGTCTGTTGTTCAAGGAACTTGAACTTGAACTTGTCTGTTGTTTATGACGCGGTGACTTCAGACTTGTGAGGACTGACATCTGACTTGAACCGTTGAACCTGACATCTTCACTTGCGTTGGACGCGCGCATTTACCAGGTGGCACATTTAGCTATCCTATCCTATTAATATGTGTGCACACTCTCACAGCACGCAAGGACCATGTGGTTCCGATCTGGTCCCTCTCGCGCCGCAACACGCGCTCGACACACAGTAACATACACACACTCAGTGACAGTCCGGGCCTCTGTGGGGTGAGGCGTCCTCCAATGAGGGGCCTCTGTGGGGTGAGGCGTCCTCCAATGAGGGGCCTCTGTGGGGTGAGGCGTTCTCCAACGGTCCCCAGACCTCTCCCATCACACACGGGTCCACACCTCTCCCATCACACTATCCTGTGGACCATCACACTATCCGCGCCTTTCGAGAGTCGAGCTCTGCACCGTACTGACTCTTCCCAGCTCATTTGACGATGACGATCTTGCCTGGCACTGTCGAGATCGGTACGACCTTGCCGACGACGACCTTGCCGACGACGATCTTGCCTGGCAGTGGCGACATCGGCGCAGCCTGGGCGCGTGGCTTGCGCTTGCTCTTCAAGAACAGCACGTACAGCGCAACTGCGACGAAGAACATGGGCACCGGACGGGCCAGATTGGGCGGGAGATTGGGCGGGTGATGATTCTTGCCCTCCTCCGCGGTGTGGGGAAGCGGATCGTCCGTGCTGAAGAGCCCGCCTGTGCCCGGCTCGATGCTCGCATGATGCAGCCGGAAGGGCGCCGTGGCGGTGCCGAGAATGTCCGCTTCGCCATTCGGAGAGAAGATTGCGCTCTGCATGCGCACGACGACGCATGCATCAGGATCGACGTGGGCCGGCCACGCAACCTTTTCGTCGGCGCAGTAAATGAACATCTTGTCCGTTGCCCACACGCGCTGGGCGAGCAGCATGTACCGAGGCTCGACGAGGTGCAGCGCCACCGGCTCGCCCACCTGTGCGCCAGGCTGCATGAAGAAGATCGGGTGGGAAGTGGGCTGCGAGCGCGGCGCGGGCGGCGGTGGTGTGCCGAGCGAGGGCGCCGAGGTGGGTGCCGTCTCGGGCGCATCGAGCTCCACGGGCCGCTGCGCCTCGCCCGCGATCGAGGCCATCGCAGCGAGGTAGTAGTCGGGCACCTGGGGGAAGACATGTTGGCAGTGGCCCATGGGCACCTGGCACGGCGGGCACCGGCGACGTCAGGCAGGGACGAGAAGGACGCCGTCAGGCAGCCAGCCAGCCAGCCAGGCTGATAGCCGCGCCACCGCGCCGGGCAAGGCACGTCGCGAGTTCGAGACGCTCCCTCCGCGAGACCGCGACGCACCAGTACGAAGATCTCCACCCAGCCATATCCGGCCTTGGCGGACCGCGCGTTGGGGTGCTCGGAAGAGAGCGCGGCCTGAGCGGCGTGGAGACCCCAGCCCCGTGTCTCCACGCGGCCGGGGCAGATGCCGTGCTCCTCCTCGAGGATGGCCGCGACGAAGTTGGCGCGGTACTCGGAGTAGGACTGGGCGATCTCGGGCGGGGCCGAGGTGTGCACGTGGCCCTCGATCATCACCCTCAGGTCGGGGTACGAATGCAGGATCCGGGCGACCTTGGCGATGCGATCGAGCGAGTGCACGACGGTGGAGTCGCTGCCGTCCTCCGAGCCGATCGACAGTCCGCAGTGGCGGAAGCCGATCCGGTTCTCGGTGCCGAGGACCTCGCTGAGTTCTTTCGCTAGATCGCCGCCAGAGACTTCGTTGGCCACTTCCTGGCGCGAGTGGCGCCCACCGTTGAGCACGCCCACCTCCCCCACGGCCGGGTCGAGCGCCGCAGCGGCCGCCATGAGCAGCGCCTGAGCCAGGCCCATCATTAGGACGGATGGTCTTGCTGACGGCGGACACCCCGCAAAAATCCTTGTTTGGATTGTTCGTGATCGGACGGGTTGACGGAACTTGGACCGTCAAACTAGGTACATGTACCGAAGTATAATTTTGTCGCGAGCATTTGCTCAGACCAACAGTGTGAAGCGAGACAGAAAGTCGAATCGCATGAAACGGCGCGCTCGGAGACTCCGACCCATCCATGCTGCCTTTCGTCCACGCCGCACTCGCTGCCACGGAGCCTCCGCCCGTGCGCATGAAAGCGACGCTGCCCGGCGTCCCTTCGACCGCACCTTACGAGTACTACTCTGGATTCCTGGATGCAGGCGTACCACCATCGGGCCGTGGCAAGATGTACTTTCACTACATTTGCGCCATGTCGCCAGACTGGGAACAGAAGCCCATGACTTTGTGGTACAATGGCGGGCCGGGTGCCCCCAGTACGTACGGGCTCTTCCAGGAGTTCGGACCCTTTCTGCTCTCCGACGCGTCGTATGCCACCGAGGATTTCAAGAAGACTGGTCTGCCCACGCCTCTGCCGAATCGGTACACATGGGCGAACGTCACGTCGCTGTGCGAGATCGATTCACCCGCACCCATGGGCGCCTCGTTCTGCACCGAGGGCAACGGCACGGCGGGTTCCACTGGTGGGCCGAGCGGTGACGCCTACTCGTGCGGCCCGTGGACGGATCTGAGCGTCGCCGCCGCCGACCACCAGGCGCACATCGCCTTCTTCACCAAGGCCTTTCCCGAGTTGGCGAAGAACAAGAACCCGGTGACGATTGTTGGCGAGAGCTGTGCGCTGGCTAGCCCTCGAATTGTCCCTCACGATGCTCCTTCTCCTTGCATGGCTCCTCGGAGTGCCTTTCGGAGTGTCTCCCTGACTGTCCTCATGCCCTCGCGACGCAGACGCGGGCGTCTACATCCCGTACTTTATCGACGCGTGGCTCAAGGACCCGATCCCCGGCGTCAACCTTGTTGGCTTCGCCATCGGAGACGGGTGCACTTCGTGCGTGCCCATGCCAGGCCGGCCAGTCAACTGGTGCATCGACCTCTTCAACAACGGGTTCCAATATCCGAACACGCTGCCGGGCCCGTACTGGGACGTGCAGTTCTTTTGGGGCCACTCGCAGTTCTCGACGGGCCTCAAGGATGAGATCATGGCGACGTGCACGCACGAGGAGCTCGTGGGGATCACGCCGCCCCCAAACTGGAGCCCGGCGTGCACTCACCTCGTCAGCGTGCGAATGGCCGAAGAAGTAGGCTACTTCTTCGTGTACAACCTCTTCGAGGCCTGCCCCGACGAGGTGACGGACGAGATCTCCGGCACTCGTCGGCTAGGGGAGACTGGGGAGATCAACGGCGCTGCACCCGCCGCCGAAGCCGGCGCCTCCAGCGCGCACGCACCGCCAGCGCGCACGCACCGCCAGCCGCCGCGCCGGCGCCACCGGCGCCTCGCGCACCGACGTCTTTCGCAGCCGGCGCACGCGGCAGGACGTGTGGTCGCGACGGTCGAGGAGCAGGGGGCGCGCACCAAAGGGGGGGCCGTCTCGCGTCATCGTGCCCATGACGACGCGTCTGAGGCAGCGGGGCCGGCCTTCCGGTCCTACGGCGACGGCGACTCCGGGCTCGGGGCGGCGTGCCTCGTGGACTCGATGGAGGTGTACTTTCGATCGAATGCGACCCTGACCGCCCTCGGCATCCCACTCGATAACAACTTCATCGTGCTCGATAACGGCGTCGGCATGAACTATACGATCGACGCGCCGTTTGTCGGCCCCGTGTACGAGCGCGCGCTCAAGGCCGGCCTGCGAGTGCTCGTCTACGAGGGGGATTCGGACGCATCAGGGCTGCAGACGCTTCCCATGTACGATGTGTGGGTCCCCTTTTTCGGCAACGGCTCTGGCGTGTGGACGCCTGCCGGACGGCTCAACGCCTCCGACCCGGCAGCTCGGCCGCTTGGCCTGCCGCTCACGCAGCCGTGGCGCCCGTTTGGCGTCTTGCCGGCTGGGCGCAAGGTACAGGGCGGCTACGTGATGGAATGGGCGGACGGCCAGGCGACGTTTGTGTCCATCAAAGGAGCGGGCCATCTAGCGCCGACTTACCGACCGTCGGCAGCGTACACGATGATGGAGGCCTTCATCGGGAACAAGCCGCTGCCGCCGCGCATCAAGTGAGTCCCACGCTGAGTCGGGGTACCGTTCTCACTGAGGGGCAGTAACAGTTCCTGTTAAAACAGCTGTCGCGTGAGTGTTAGAAATCAATGCCGCGAGCTGCGGCGCATGTGCTCCGTGTCTCGTACGGGGTCATGTGAGGTGTGTGTATCCTGAGCGGGCACTAACAGTGCCGTAGCCCGGCTCTGTCGTGTTAACGTCACATATCACGTTTCGTTCACATCATGTCGTCCGTGCTGCCTTTACTCACTCTCCGGCCACACGACGGCTCTGCAGATGTGCCGCTCACGAGCGAAGTTGTGCTCATCGGTCGAGACGCAAGCCGGTGCGACGTGCACGCGCACGGCGACCCATACTTGTCGCGAGTGCACTTCGAGCTGCGCCGCTGCTCGGCGACCTCCACCGTGACCGTCCTGCTGCGAGGCAAGCGCCGCTCGTGGCTTAATGGCTTTATACTTCCGAACGACGTGCCCGTTGAGGTGACGCGAGACGCTGATAACGAGAAGTATCAGCCCCCAGGATGCGAGTCTGACGACCCGATCTTGTTTGTCAGCGTGCCAAATCGCGACTCAGTGGCGTTCAACCCGAGTGGCCTTCGGGAAGGCTTCACCGGATACTCGCTCTGCGGGCTGCCGCGCGCGCCACCAAGAGCCACGGCGGCGCCTGCGACGCTCGACGCGGTCATCCCGCAGGGCTGCGTTGCGGGCCGTCAGTTCCGAATGGCGGCCCCCGATGGCACGCTTCTCGCCTACGTGGTACCTCCCGGCTACGGACCGGGAATGGAGATCCGCGTGGCCTTACCTCCGCGGCTGAGCGCGCGACAAGTGAAAGTGGCAGGGCCTGCGGTCCAGCCATCACTGCCCAGGCAAGCCGAGAAACGGACAGGCAGCGCTGCCGAGTGGATGGACCTGCCCGCCTCTGTGCGTCCACGGCCGACTACAGCGCCGCCACCCGAACCGGCGGCGGCTGCAGACGCTGCAGCGGGAGCCGCGGTGGTGCCGGTGCCGGTGCCGGCTGCGGTGTCGGCGGTGGTGCCGGTGCCGGTGACGGTGACAGCGCCGGCGGCGGTGTTGGCGGCTGTGCCGGCGGGGATCTTTAGCGGCCTCAAGTTCCTCATCGGTCGCAAGGGTGAGTACCGGGTCGGCGGCAAGATGTATGACAATGCAGCAAGGCTCGCGCGCCTCCACGGCGCGATACTTGTGGACAGCGTGCACGACGCCACCTGCCTCATAATCGATCGCGCTGTTGAGCCAGAGGCGGCGGTGCGCGCCCTGTCGACCTTGGAGCGCTGATGACCTCTGATGACCTCTGATTGCCTCTCTCATCAGGTGGGCGCCCTGTCGACCTTGGAGCGCTGATGACCTCTGATGACCTCTGATTGCCTCTCTCATCAGGTGGGCGCCCTGTCGACCTTGGAGCGCTCTCGATGGCCTATCGTGTACGACCAGAACTGGGTGCCTGCGTGCATCAAAGCCAAGCGGCGCCTGCCCGATCCCGGTCAGCTCGATGTATATCGCCATCCAGCCGACCCAGAGCGAGAGCGGCGCACGCAGACGACCCCATCCAAACACGCTGCCGTGGGCGCTGCGAGCTTCTCTCGTGATGGTATGCCAGGCTTGAGCGCTGCCGTGGGCGCTGCGAGCTTCTCTCGTGATGGTATGCCAGGCTTGAGCGCTGCCGTGGGCGCTGCGAGCTTCTCTCGTGATGGTATGCAAGGCTTGAGCGGCGGCTTCAGCGGCGGCGCGGGCGGCGGCAGCGGCATCGGCGGCGACGTCTTTGGCGGCGGTGCTTTCGGCGGAGGCGCCAGTGCTGGCGCCAGTGCTGGAGGAGGCGCTGGAGCCCTGAACGGCGGCGATGCTGGCACACATGGTGTTGGCGGTGGCGGCAGCGGCGTTGGCGGCGGCGCCCGCTCGCTCACGCACCCTTTCCAGCAGGCATTTGCGCACAGCAGCGCCCGCTCACACACCACGGACCAGCCCCGGGCCGCCGCCGACACCGAGGATGAGGACGATGACATGGACGCGCTCGGCCCCGCGGTCGCGCTCGCTCAGGGCCTCTCCACCAAGGAGTTCATCATCGCCGAGATCAAGAAGCTTGGGGCGGCGTACAAGAGCGGCGCGGGCGGCTCTGGCCAGCACGGCAGCTGGGCACGTAACCAACACTATCTACAGGCTCCAGGTGCCATAGAGCATCATTTGCGCGAGCCAGTGAGTCTCAAAACGCTGCAAGCGTTGCGCCGGGTACACGGGATTGGCGAAGCCACCGTCCAGAAGTGCGTGGAGCTCTACCGACTGGGCTCTCTCAGCCGCACGGAGAGCCTACGCGCGCTGCCCGAGCAGATCGCGCGCGAGGAGCTGATGCGCGTGTGGGGCATCGGGCTGGAGAAGGCCAACGTGCTCATTCGTGAGCACGGGGTGCACTCCGTCGCGGAGCTGCGTGCGGGTGGTCCAGCGCTGCACGCCGCGCTGCACATGACGTCCGGCGCGGTGCGATGCCTTGAGCTGCACGAGGAGCTGCAGCAACCAATCCCACGCGAGGAGATCGAGGCCGTGTTTCGTCAGGTCGAGGCCATCGCGCGCAGCACGGCGCTCGACCTCGCGCCCGGCCGGTCTCCGCGCCTGCAGCTCACGGGCTCGTTCCGTCGTGGCGCGAGTAGCGCACACGACATCGACATCCTGCTCGTGCTCCCTGACCCCAACCCCCGCCTTGACGGTGCCGCGCTCCGGGTCGCCGCTGGTGAGGACGATGACAACGACGATGACGCTGACCGAAGCGCCGTCAGCGGCGGCACTGGTAGACCTGGCGAAGCGCTCGTTCCTGCATCGTCGTTCGTGACTGCCGGCGGCCGCGCGGGCGGCGGCGAGGCCACGGCGGGCTGCGGCGCCGTGGTGGGCAGCGGCGCCGTGGTGGGCCGCGGCGCCGTGCGGCAGTCTTTGAAGCTGCGCGTGCTACTCGCGCTTATCGCGGAGCTCCAGCGATGCGGTCTGCTCACCGACGTACTCACGATGCCCAAGGAAGAAGCATTCGACAAATACGGGCGCTCGACGGGGCAGGAGGGAGCCTTCGCGGGCGGCTTCTTCATGGGGCTGTGCCGGCTGGGCGCCGTGCCGGGCGCTCTGCACCGTCGCATGGACATCCGGTGCTTCGACGAGCACGAGGAGCCCTTTGCGCTGCTTCATCTCACCGGCTCGGCTGCCTTTAACCGGTACGTCTCGCGAGTGGCGAACGCGCAGGGCTACTCACTCTCGGAGAAGGGGCTTCGCCCCGCACAACGCGAGGGGGGTGAGATGTGCCCGTGCGGATTCTACATTCGCACTGACCAACACGGCCAGCCCTGGCGCAAGGAGGCGCAAATCTTTGCCTTCCTCGGGCTGTGTGACGTTGCGCCACCGGACCGCGTTGGAAAGTTCTCCATCCACTCTGCATCCACGAGGCAACTCTACTTTGTCGGCCAGGCGCAAGACGACGAGGAGGAGGAGGAGGAGGAGGGTGACGGCCGAGCCGGCACCTCCAAGCGGCTCATCGGTGAAGGCCACGCGCCCATCGACCGCGACGCACCCGGAGGCGCTCGATGGTGAGGGCGGCGAGGCTGGCGCGGAGCTAACGTTGCGCTCGCCGCGCCGCCGTCGAACGGCAGCGGCGCACCATAATGCATTCGGAAATTGTGGCGTCCCGCTCCGGCCGGCGGGGCGAGGCGTGCTGCTGATTTTCAAGTCGGGCGGATTTACTACACTCTCTACACGCTGTTAACATACTAGATAGATGGAAGATGCGCGTGTCGTTACACCTTAGCGCTTAGCCTTAGGGAATTACCGTAGTATGAATTTCATGTTCGATCCGCCGCCGGGAGCCGCTCTTGGCGTACCCGCGATTAGACGCGTGCGCCGACACGCGACACCATACGATAGGCATAACAAATAATATCCGTGCAGGCGAGGCTATCCGCCGCAGATGCTATCGGCTGACAGAGGGTGTCCACACAAAAGGCCATCCGCACAAACTCACGAAACAGATCATTCCCCCGTGATGCAGCGGTGGGCGCGGCGGGGGTCGACGGCGGGGGGCTCTGGGCATCACGTAGAGCGGCGGACGACGAAGAATCGGCCGGCCACTGCACCATTTGACGAATCGGCCGGCCACTGCACCCTTGCGCGCGCTACGTAAGGGCGAACGCCCGACCCGCGCGCTCTGCGCTGCGCTCACAGGCGCGCCGCCCAGCCTGCCATGCTCCAAACCTGTCATTTCTGTCATTTCTGAGTGCCATTCTGATCACAGGCGCGCTTCCCAACCTGTCATGCTTGCGTTGGCCGGCCCGCGATAGAGCAAATCAGTCCAGAGCTCGATGCTGGACTCTATAGAGCCGGTCCAAAAACCCCACGGCGCGTTGGGCAGCGGCTGTGGCTGTCGCATCTGGGTGAGATTGGACAGAAGCGGTGTGCTCAGGACCGTCCCTAAAAAGGCAAGGGCGCGGTACCGGTACTTGAGGTCGCCCGTAAGCTTGGCCGCATACAGCTGCATCCAGATGTTGCCGCCGATACCGTGGCAGTTCATGAGCCCCTTGAGCAGCAGCCCGCGTTCCCACACGCACTCGAGTGCCCGCTCGGCAGACGCCCGATACGACGCCTGCCCAAAGGCCCTCCATCCGGCGAGCAGTGCCGCGGCGACGCCCGGCGCTCCGTGATCCCATTGTACGAGTACATCCTCGGTGGCATTGTAGTACTCCGTCGGGAAGTTGCCGCTCGCAAACTGCTGCGACACCACCCAGTCGAGCGTGCGCCGGAGGAAGCCGAGCGCGGTTGCGTTCTCGAGCAGCTCGGGCACCTCGAGCAGCTGCTGCACCACGCCCGCCACACCGTGGCTTTGGCCGAGCCAGAGGCCGTCGTCATTCGGGCCGTGCCACTGCATGACGCCCGGGTGCCCGGCGGCCGTGGCCGTCGCGCTGCCCCGGTTGATGATGCGCGACGCGAGTCCGTACACGAGTGGCCGAGGGATGTAGGGCTTGCCCGAAGGCGCAAGGTTTTCGTCGAGGAAGCGCGCGGCGTACAACAGGCCCGCACCGCCCGAATCGAAGTCGTCGTATGTTCCGTCACCATTCGTGAAGGCCGCGCGCACGTCCTGCACGTACTGCCCCGCCTTGGCTGCGTCGCCCGCGCGGTCGGCTGCGAGCGCAGCCACACAGCTCATGCCGATGTGCGACCATTGAAAGCCAGTCGCGCCCGTGGCGCGATCGTCCAACTTCTGTGACTCGATCTTGGCCGCCATCGCATCAACGTACGGATTGGCCTGCGCAAGAAACTTTGGATCGCCGGTCGCCTCGTGAAGCTTGAGGTACAGCAGCGCGCGCGCGCCGATGCCCGAGAAGATCGTGCCGTCATCTGCGTGCGAGGGCGGCCGCTGGCGCTGCATGAGGTCTAGATATTCCGGAAGCTGCGACTGGAGTGCAGCTTTGAGCTCGTTCGTCAACGTCGTAGGACTCGTGCCCGGCACGTACTCAGGCGCGTCGTTTGTCCAGCACTTAGGGCAGGGAGGATCCAGGGACCATGTCGGCGCAATGCACTGCTTTGGCAACGCCGAAAGGTTGCTCAACGAGAAGCAGACCGTCGGGTCATAGTCGGGTGCTGCAGGGACGTCCACGCAGTCGTCGTCCATTCGCGCACGACTTGGGGATGTATGTGTGTGCATCGCCACCAAGATCCAGCTGAACATCACTCCCATCATCGTAAGACCCTTGTAGAGGAGACTCTCCTCTCCTTCCAAGTGAAGAGAACGACTAAGAGACAAGAGACAAGAGGCAGCGGCATCGCCGAGCGCCAAACAGTGTGCTGTGGGGAAGGTGAGGTGTACACTCAACAGGTCTGACCCCCGGAAGCAACCACCCCCGGAAGCAACCACAGTAGTGTCTACGAGAGTTGGGACTTTCACTCTTTGCGAAACAATGGCGAGAACGAAGCAGACAGTTCGTGACAAGTGGGAGGAGAAGAAGCGGAAGCCCTCCGAGGGCTCGAGTGCCGATGCTGCCGCAGAGCCCGAAGGGTCCGCCGGCGTGTTGCTTCCAGAAGGTTTTGCTGTAAAGTCAGAAAAGGATGGGCTCAAGGATGCGGGCGAGGAGAGCGAGGAGGTCGAGGAGGAGGGCGAGGAGGACGAGTTCGTTGTCAAATGCATCCTCTCTGAGAAGATGCACCGAGGCAAGCTGTCGTACAAGGTGCTATGGGAGAACGAGGACGAGGAGATCACCTGGGAGCCAGCGGAGCACCTGGAGAACACGGTGGCCCTCGAGGAGTGGCTTCAGAAGAAGAAAGACGGGGTGGCCACCACCGCAGCCGAGGAGGAGGAGGAGGTGGAGGAGGAGGAGAAAGAAGACGACGACGATTCGGAGGACGAGAGCGACGAAGCCCCGAGGTCCTCTCGCCGCAAGAAGCGGAAAATGGACGACGACGACTATGTCGAGTCAGAGGATGAGTCCGCTGATGAGGACTCCGAAGACGACGAGGACGAGTACGTGCCCGAGGTGCGTGGCGGCCGGCGTGGCGGCCGTCGCGGCGGCGGCGGCGGCGGGCGCTCCTCGAAGCGCAGCAGGCCCGCTCCGAAGCTCAATGACCGGCAGAAGCGGCTGCTCGATGAGGATCTCGAAGGTGGCTCGAATGCGAGGCTCGTGCAGACGTTGCGAAGCCTCGTCAACGGGCACCCGGAGCTGTACGCGGAGGTGCGCACGCTGCCGCAGGGGCAGGAGCCCGCAGCGAGGACCTCGAAGCCCAAGAAGCGCATCGAAGACGAGGACAACGACGAGGACGACGACGACGACGACGACGACGATGACGATGAGGCGGACCCCGCCGTCGCCACTGGCGCGTCATCAGATGACGGAGTAAGGGAATGATCGGGTTGCCGTCGGATGGACGTGTGCCCCCCTGTAAGGTGTCATCGGAGACGCTCCATGGAAAGGTTGGGTGTTTCTGTTTGGGACAATTGTGAAGACACTGAACTTTTCGCGCTCTGTGACGGCAATTCCCGATCCGATGGCTGTCCTCGCCACGTGAGTCGTTGCCACACAGCGGCGTGTGTGTTACTTACTTACTTTTACGATGGCCGCCCGACGTCTGCGCACGCTCATCGCCAGCCCTGGCATCATGCAGATGCCGTGTTGCTTCGACGCGCTCAGCGCCAAGTTGGTGCAGAAAGCAGGTTATCCGATCACCTTCGCTTCGGGCTTCTCAATCAGTGCTGCGCACGGCCTGCCCGACACGGGCCTGATGTCTTTCGGCGAGATGGAGGCGACGATGCGGCAGATCACGAATGGCCTGTCGATTCCGTGCATTGGCGACGGCGATACCGGCTATGGGAACGCGGTGAATGTCAAGCGAACGGTTCGTGGCTACACTCGCGCCGGACTTGCTGGCATCATGATCGAAGATCAGGTCGCACCCAAACGGTGCGGTCATACAAAGGAGAAGGCGGTGGTCGATCGCGGTACCGCAGTGATGCGCGTGCGCGCGGCCGTCGACGCCGCGCGCGAAGCTGCCGCCGAAGGCGCCGACCCTATCGTCATCGTGGCGAGGACGGACGCGCGCGCCACCCATGGACTCGAGGAGGCGATCTCCCGGGCGAAGCTCTTCCGCGAGAACGGTGCAGATTGGCGCTTTGTCGAGGCGCGGCCTCTGATCGCCTCTGATCGCCTCTGATCGGCCCTGATCCCTCCGAGTGCCTAGCCCTCATCAGGTGCGGACATTCTCTTTGTCGAGGCGCCGCGGAGTGTCGAGGAGATGCAGATGATCGTGCGGGAGGTGGGCGGAGTGCAGATGGTCAACTGCCTGGCCGGCGGCCTGACGCCCGTGCTGCCGCCCGTGCAGCTCGAGGCGATGGGTTTCAAGCTAGCTGCGTACCCTCTCGACCTCCTCAATGCGTCTGTGGTCGGCATGAGACTCGCCCTCAAAGGGCTCGCGAGTGGCAAGCCACCGGACGAACTCACGCTGCCCTTTGCGGAGCTTCAGAAGATTGTCGGCTTCCCGGAGTACTACGACGAGGAGGCGCGTTACCGCGTACCGGAGGATCGGCCTGCGACCTGATCGGAACGAATCGGATCCGCGGGAGGCGCGCTAAAGCACACAAAAAGTTCGGAGCTGAGCTCCGAGATACCGCGAGGTCCGAGCAGATGTCTCGCCGAGCAGGAGTTGGAGGAGGCCGTGTCTCCGAGCAGGAGTTGGAGGCGACCGAGACCGCGCGACCGCGCGGCGCGTCGGGTTAGACCAAAACATTATAAATTTCGGCGCCATTCTAGCTCGATTCTATCCGTACGGTACGGAATGATGAGGAATCGGGGCGGGACGGCATCTATCGTCGATCTACCGCGCGATAGCCGATACGGTACGCCGCGTCGCCGGAACGCGACGAACGCGTGACGTTTCGACGCCTCGCCTACCGTGTACCGACATACGACGCCTACGAGTCGAATCGATAATGATACCGGAGGCATGAAAGGAGGTTCGACTGTTTCTTCGATATGTAACAAATATGTAACACGCTTGAAAACTCTGTATTCAAACGGCGACCTTCAGTTGAGTTTACAGTTTTGACGTGCGAGCGGCGAGTCACCCACACCGCACCGCCGCAAAGCAGATCCGCCTGAATTCCGCCTTCTTCAGGCACGCGCCGACAGCCCTGGGTTCATCATCCATCTGATGAAGCCACAGTTGAACGCACCAAAACTCGGATGCGAAAGAGCGTGAGCCCAGTTGCCTTCTGATTGCGACATCATCAGCAGTCCATCGTGGCGCCCGACGCGGGCGCCACGACCTCTTTTGAAGGCCCACGGGAGCGCGTGGCGGGTGCGGGCGCGGGCGCGGGAGCGGGCGCGGGCGCGGGCGCATACACGGTCGCAAGCACGGACGGCGTGGGCGCGGTAGGGGCGGGTGTCGGCGGTGGCAGCCTTGCCGACTCGAGGTATAGCCGGGTGGAGGGCATGGGTGACGGCATCGTGCGGCGGGCGGTGCCATACGGCGTGCTCGCGGGCGTGATCGCCTTCGGGTCCTGCCGCACCTTCTCCGCGTGTTCCTCCGACGCGAATCGCGACTCGAAGACTGACAGGTGCCTCTCCAAGAGCCAGCTGCTCGTCTCGCCGGAGAGTTGCCGTTTGCGATCTCGCTCGGCCTCGAGCTTGCGCCGCAGTTCGTCCGCCTCCTGTTGGCGCTGCGAACCGAGCTCGAAGCGCGCGCGGCGCGCCTTGCGGGTCATCGCTTGGACCTCCTGATGAGTTTGTTCATTCTCGCGCACAAATTCCTGCTTCGCAAAGGCGATGCGGCCGCGATTCTCGGCCGTCAGCTCCGCGACCGCCTGCGCCGCTGCATCGCGCTGCGCCTGGAACATGTTGCGCCCCTCTTGGCGCACGCTCGGGCGCGTCTCGTCTTGCACGTGCTGCGCCATCTGCCTCTTTTCGGCGAGCACCCTCTCCCTGGTCACTCTCGCCTGCTCGCGGCGCATCTCTCGCGCCTCGTGGTTCTCATGTGCGGCGCCGCTGTCGGCAAGCTTCCTATTCTCATCTTCGCGCTGAAGGCGCTGCTTTTGATGGCCATCCTTGACGGTGCGCGCCTTTTGGTAGATCTCGTACGCGTCCTTCTGGTTCGTGTACCGTTGCATCGCGTTCAAGTGCTGCTGCAATTGCTGGTTGTACTGGCGCTTGTGCTCGCACAGCTCGGCGGCCTTTTTCTGACCAACGCGCTCATGCAACTTGATGGCGCGCACTCTCCGGTGCTGCGCGGCGAGGAAGCGAGCCTTCTGCTCGGCCTTGAAGGCCTTGCGCAGCATCTCCTCCTCGCGCATCCCGTCCGCCGTCGACCGGTTGCTGGACTGCACCACCCACTGCGTGTAACCGATCGCCGAGAGGCGCAACGGCGCGGCCTCCTGCGGCTGTCCAAGCGGCGGCATGCCGCGCAGCCATCCGGGCGGCGAAGGCGGAGCGCGGCCCCGGCCGCCCAGCGATCTGGAATTGGGCGTGGGCAATGACGCGGGCTCGGGCGCGGGCGCCGGCGCCGGCGCTGGCGCGAACCAGCTGAACGGATTCAGGAAGCCAAACATGGACGACGCCCCGGAGAAGACGCTGGCGAGGCCGTCGCTTTTCCCCTCGCCTAACTGTTTGCTGAGGACCGCCATGAACTCGTCGAAGTCGATCGCTCCGCTCCCGTCCGGGTCTGCGTCGACCATGAGTTGCACGAGCTGCTCGTCCGTCATCTGCATCTTGAGCATCTTGACCATTGTGGCTATCTCATCGGGTGACACCATTCCGGAGCCATCGATGTCAAATTTGTCGAATATGGGCCGTAGCTTGGCACGCAGCTCGCTGTCGCTCATGTTGGCGAGCGTGGTGCTGCTTGCCGAAGCCGGCGCCGGTGCAGGAGCCGGCGCCGATGGCATTGGCGCCGGTCGGCTCCGAGCAAACAAGCCAAAAGCCAAAGTCGTTTCGCCGATGACGATTCATGACGTTCGCGTCGCCCCCGATAGCCCCCGATTTCAAGAACGCAGCCAGACACGAATGAACTGCCACGTACATGTATCAGAATGCAGCACTTACATGTAATGCACACGCTCCCGCTTGTCTACTCTCCGACTCGACGGCTCCACAATCCTTGCTTGCTCCCTTGGGGCTTGGGCCTTTGGCTGGCGCGCGTCGCTTGTCGTTTGAGATGAGTAGGTAAACAGTCCACATTCACATTCACATTCACATTCGCAGCCATCAGACGAAACGCTCCTCGAGCCAATTCTCAACCCCCGCGCACTCGTGGCTGGCGCGAGAAAGCGTTCTGCATCATCAAGCCGGTGGCTCTTCTCGATGGCGGAGTTCGTGCCGCAGCGCGCATGGTCAGTATCCTTGGAGGATGACTCGATTCCAACGGGCGACATTCTGCGAGCACGAATACACAAGCAGCTTCCGGTGGTCAAGATGTTTCTGGATGACGCCGTCACCTACATGCTCTCGCGCCTGTGGCACGACCTGTTCTCGGCCTACATCTTTCGTCTGCACCCGGTGCCACACTGCTCGGAAACGGTCGCTTTTGAGGTCGTCGGCTGGGTCGTCAAAGAGTCGGAGGTTCAACCAGCGTGCTCGGCCGAGGCCGCTGCATGGGTGCAGGCACAGTATGCGCTGGGTGTGCTGGCGGTGACGTCAACTCTGCACGCGGCGGCCGCGCGCAGCCACATGGCCACCCGCTCTCCGTACATTTTCGAGCAGTGCACGGCCATCGCAGGCATGTTCGTCGGTTGGGCCGCAGGTGATGCTGTTGTGAGAGCCTTCAAGGACTATGTGTTCGCCGCCGAGGCCGTGGCGCCCGCGATGGCGCCCGCGCCGTCGCAAGCCACCGAGGCAATGCTGCTGGCGTGCGGCTACACGGCTGTTGCGTGCGTGGCGATCGTGCTGCTGCAGCTCACGGCACATCCGCTCGTCGCCTGCAGCAACGGCGCATGGGTCGACGCCGCCGAGCAGGCCTCGTATTCGCTATGGGCGCTCGCGACGCGCGGACTCACGAGCTCTGTGGCGATCCTCTGGGCTTACGTGTGCGCCACGATCCTGCGCGAGGGCCTCGGGATAGCGCAGCCCGGCACTGCGCTCGAGAGCGTCGAGTCACGGCTATCAGTGCTTTGGGCCGTATGCGTCAGCCTCTTGAGTGCTGCCGTCGCCTCGAGCCTCCTTCGTTGGCGAGAGGCTTGCACAGACGCGCAGCCACTGCGGCCGAGCGCACCGCTCGCACGGCCCGATTCGACGGCGCCTGCACCGAGCGCGCCGCCCTCGCCGCCTGCTCCAATGGACGCGTGGGATGACCCGTGGGATGAGGCGGTTCATCAGGGGGTTGATATGGAGGCGATTCGCGCCGAGGCGCTGCGTAGTTCGCAGCTCTCGGGCGCCGCAGCTCTGACATTCGATAGGCGATGGCAAGAGGTGGAGGAGGGCGTCGCCAGCCCCCCGGTGCGGGGTGTGGGCATGGGGGCGATCGGCAAAGGGGTGGTCGCCGAGGGGCTTCCTGGTGGCGGCAGGTGGTGCGCCGGTGGCGGCACCCCCGAGGCAGCTGATGTGCATCACTCATCGAATGATGCGCGCGCGCGCGCGCAGACGGCACGGCGCACTGAGACGGCACGGGCTGAGCTCGCACTCGCGAACACGCGTGCCGAGCTCGCTCTCGCGAAGGCGCGCATGGGTTCAGGCACGGGACGCAGCCAGCTCGTCGAGCCCGGCACGCTTAGCTGGAATGAAGGTGCGCGCATCTTTGCTTCGGTCGCTACGCCCCAAACGGGTCTCAATAGCACGCCAGAGGAGGAGCACAGGGGGCTCGAGCAGAAGTGTAAGACGACCCCCGCGGCCGAGCCTCGAATGACCTCTCATTACCTCTGATTACTTCCCTCATTAAGACGACCCCCGCGGCCGAGCCTCGAATGACCTCTCATTACCTCTGATTACTTCCCTCATCAGGTGCCGCCGCGCCTCGAGTGGCGCTACCGCCGAGCTTCATCTTCCGCCCCGCCCAGGTGATTGCATGCTGATTGCATGCTGATTGCATGCTGATTGCATGCTGATTGCCTCCCTCATTGGCTCCTCACTCGAGCTTCATCTTCCGCCCCGCCCAGCAACAGGAGAAGGAGCAGCGTTCGCGGGAGCAGCAGCAGGATGGCAGCGACGGCGGCTGGGGCGGCGGCGGCAGCGGCGGTAGCGGCGGCTGGGGCGGCGGCGGCAGCGGCGTCCCAGCATCGCGCGAGCATCTTCTTGAGCGTCCCAAGTCTCCTTCCAGTCTCAACGTGACCTCGAGCTTGAGCTACTTGAGTTCCAATGTGGGCATGCTCTCCCTTGCGAGTCTCGCGGCAGGACCAGCCACAAGCCCAATCTTCGCCTTGCCCAAGCTTGTGCGGCGGGCGTGGGGCTCGCTCGACGCCGGCCCGCACCACGTGGCGCTTGAGGCGGGCCGGCAGATGCTGCTTCTCCTTGAACGTGTACTCACATGGCTCGGCGGCTGTGCTTGGGCTTCGGTCCTCTTGGCACCCTCGGCCTCGCCCTCCCTCGCCCTCGCCGTCAAGGACCTCGCCGCCGCCTCCGGGCTGCTCATTCTCGTGGTGGGCGCGCTCATCCTCCTCGGCGGCAGGACTGAACGCGTCGTCGTGGGCGCTCGGATGGAGCTCATGGTGGAGATCGACCGTACCCAGGCCGAGTCTTACTTTATGGCCAAGGCGGCCGCAGTCTTTGTTGGCGGGGCGTGGGTCGTCGTCTTTCAAGATCTGGCCGCGATCTCGGACCAGCTCGTGATCTCGGCGCCTCCGAGCTCCGTCAACGCGCCTGGCCTCTCTGAGCACGAGAGCACTTCCAAGCAGACCGAAATCTCATTGGAAATCTCAATGTCCGCCTTCCTTGGCACGCTCGGAGGCGTCGTACTCGCCGGCGCGCTCACGACCCTCCTGGTCATCTGGACGAAGCATCAACTGCTACGTGCGTACACGAGCCTTGGGCGAAACCCCACACGCGCACTACTCCTCGACCTGCTCGTGCGCGGCGCAGACGAGGAGGAGGGGCATGAGATGCACACGCGCCTCGGCCGAAGGGCCAAGGAGGGGAGGGAGCGCACACGCAAAGAAGTGGAGCGTGACGAGATGAGCAACCCGAACCTCCTCCTGTGAAGAACCCCCCGTGGGGTCGGGCCTCACCTCATCGATCACGCAATTGTCCGTCCACACTCCACTACTGACAAGTCGGGTGTCGCTTTGGTTTCGCGAGGCGTCTACGAGCAGGCGTCCGTCTGGTCATTATACACTTTTTCCGCGACGGTAATTTTGTGAAGACTCCTTTATAGAGTCTCTACACAGCTGCAACCGTTCTAACATATCGAAATTGTCTATTCGGCATGCTATTCCTCGCGGGGTTTTCGGCCGGGCAGTCGCGTCTGCTTCCGTTCGCTGACCACGCAGCTAGAGAGGCGAACGGAAGCCGCGAGCTCAACACGTCTGCCTCTCTAGCTGTTCGACTTCACAGCTGCCGCCCCTGCAGCCGACACGAGGCCTTCCTGCTCGCCGTGCGTCATCGCAAGAATGGCCATGAACTCGCGATCCGTATTTGGAAAGTCGCGGTGCGTGCTTTTATTGTACCAGGCCAGCCACTGGACGAAGGCGCCTGGGCGGCAGCACAGCAGGTTGCGCCGCATCGTCGAGAAGAGGAAGGAGGTGAAGAGACCCTTGACGAACCCGTCCGCCGCGCCTGCCAGGTAGAAGTCGACGAGGGATCGCGTCCACGCGCCTCCCGGGTCCGGTCCGAGGGAGCATCCATCCCTTGACGAGCACGAGCGATCAAACGAGGAGTGGCCGAGCTGCCCGCTGCCCGCGGTGTTCACGACGCGCCCCTGGAGCGACGGCACGTGCATGGCCAGCGATGGGAAGGCAGGAGCATCCGAAAGCACCAGCAGGCCCCATCGAGGCACGTCAGCCGCCCCCAAACCGCCTGCAGCCGAGCGTGCGGTCGCGGTGAGCAGTGGGCCTTTGCGTCGAGTGACGAAACCCTCGTGCTCGTCAGACTTCGCGATGCTACGCCTCGCCGCGAGCGTCTGGGCGGTCCGCACCGCGCAGAGCAGCAGTGCCGACAGGAAGCCACGTGGCATGCCCAGAGGGAAGGAAGGCTCACGGCGGAGGAGTCTCCCTCCACACTCCATCGCATCCGCCAGGTGGGGTCGGTGCCCCTTCCGCGGTGACTCCCAGTTGAAGCACGGGCCCGGTTGGCCGCGCCGGCAGTCTCGGAAAAAGTCGTCCATGCGTCGCCAGTGCTCGAGCAGCGGCAGCGACGTCGGCAAGCTCCCGCGCGTCGCCTTCGGTCCAAAATAGGAGTCGTCGTTGCGGAAGGCCCAGTCAGCGTACCCGGTGCGCAGGTGCACACCGACGATAGTGTCGAAGGGCTCGAGGGCGCGCAGGTGCGGCAGGAGCGCGCGCATCAGGTGCGCGCGCGGCTGCATGAACGCGAACGTCTCGCACTTGAGAGCGACTTCCCGGACGCGGAAGTTGGGCTGACCGGCCACCGGGCACCGGACGAGTGGACCGTTGGAAGCGCGCAGGCTCTCGGGCCGTGAGTACGAGCCTTCGAGTGAGTCCTGCTGCGCGAGCACGAGCCGGATCCACGGTTCAGCCGTGGTGCGGAACCAGTCCAGCAGTGGGCCGGGCTCTGCGAGCACGAGCTGCGAGCCGTTGTCCATGGTGAGCCTCGCCACGTCGCAGCCCGGCGATCCCCGGCGGTGGCGGTGGCAGTGATACTGGAGCACGAGCGGGCGCTCGCCACGAGCCGCGTGACGGCGGCGGATGGCGGGAGCCTGCGTGCCCCAGTGCCACTCGGCGCCTCCGTAACCCGTGAAGTAGGTACCCAGGTCGAGGCGGCACGGCAGCGACGGATGCGCTGCACAATCACGCCCGGTCTGCAGGTACGGCGTGCGGCCGGTGGCATAGCCCCAGCGGAGCAATCCCATCCAGCGCGTCCCCGAGTTGCCCAAGCCCTCCCAGCGGAACGTGGTGCCATCAATGACCAACGTGCGCGAATCCGGCGCGGAGTGCCGGGCGCTGTACGTGGCATGCATGGCCTTTGTGCAGCCGCACTCAGCGTCGAAGGTTAGGTACTGGCGACGAATGAGCGCGTGCGAGTGGAAGGTCGCATTGAGCTCGAGGTCGGTCAGGCCCGTCGACAAGCACCAGCTCGGCAGCGAAAGGAGCAGGACGATGAGCGGCGCCGCCGCCGCGGCGCTGCTTGCGAGCATCGGTGAACACAGGTGTTCCTCGGTCCACAAGTGTGAATTGGCGTTAATGTAACCAAAAGGTCAAAGGCGACCCCAAGGTACCCACGAGGTCGCTTCGCCGGACTCAATTGCCGTATGTGCGCCAGCCGTCTCTGGACGCGCGATCGTTTTTACCGGGTACCGGGTAGCGTCGTGTGAAGACCCGTGCCCATGCCGCGAAGGACGGCCCACATGTCGCCGTCGATGTCGCCGCCACCGTCGGGCACGGCTGCTCTCGCAATCGTGCAGTGGACTCACACGCTTGTGATGAAGCCCATGCTGCTGCGCGCCCGCGAACAGATTTTGCGTTCGTCCTTTGCAGAGCACCACGTCGTATTGTCCTCGTGTGGCAAATCGAAATCATGTTCGACCCTGCTGAAGAATGCCGAGCCACTCGTCGAGAATGTGACATGCGGCACTGCAGAAGAAGTGGCACGCGAGCTGCCGGCATTTTCGATCATTCGAAAAGTATTCAAAGGCTTGTATCGGGGAGCGCCCCCGATGAACTCATCAGCGGAAGAACGGAAGAGAATGCCACATCCACTGGACGTCGGGCAGGAAGGATGGTGTTGGCACAGTTGTGACGCGCCGTACCTGCTCTGGTACAGTCGCATTGGCCGCACCCTCCAGCACGTCCGATTCTTCTGGTTCCTAGAGTGGGATGTCGTGTGGACGGGCGACGTGACAACCATCCTTTCAGCATGGAGTGCTGTCCATGAACCCTTCGACCCCCATACAAGCAAGGGCGTGGACATTGTTAACCCCTCCAGATTTGTGAGTCGGACCAACGAGACAGACGTCTATGCCCTCGACGGCCGCCGGCTCCACAGCCACGATTTGCTTTGTCCGAATCCATCGTGGGCTCCACGCAACTGGATCCACCGGCAGAAGCGCGACGTGTCTCTAGTCCTGCACACCCATGTGCATCGTTGCGTGACAGAAATCTACAGAGTCACGCACCGCCTTCTCGGTGCCATGATCCGCTTTTCGCAGAACCCGAAGGCGGCCATGTTCTGCGAGGCGCGTGCGAGCTCTGTCTGTGCTTTGAACGCCTGGTGCACTATGAGATCGCTCTTTGATCGCGAGCGGGCGCACCTCTTCTTCACCGCAAGAAGAAAAAATACAAATCGCGCCCTAATGTTAGCTGATCTGCGAGGTACTTCAGCAGCGTACGCGTCGATTACTGAGGTGCAGTACGCGCGAGGTAAATGGGTGGACACGTACATTCACGCCACGGGTGGCGTGCGAGATGCTGAACTGCAAAAGCTTGACAGACCAGTGCTCTTCCATGCATATAAGTGGGATCCGGCGTGTGCATCGGACGAGTGCAGGAACCTGAGCGCCTCAAACCTGACGTTTGTGAAACGGCTGATCCAGCTGACGAGACCGTTTGCCGAACGGCTCTCGAACGAGACAAGGGATGCAGCGGAAAGAGCGTCAATGGCACGAGCCTTGGCACGAGCGGCAGCGGCAAAGGCGGTCATGATAGACCCACGGGCGAGACCTCGAAGCAGATCGTGACACGAAACATCGGTTCGTGACAGGCATCAGGAATTTCAACGTACAGCAATACAGGATTCGCACATTCACTTACTTCAGATTACAGCAACATATTCAGGAACATATTCAGGAACATTCACGACAGGAACATATTCAGGAACTAGCAAGGGAACTAAACTCAGGTACCGTATTGGCCAGGTGCAGTGTTCCATAGTAGGCAGGAGACGAGGAGACATTAGGAAATTTTCACGTTTCTATTTGCCACGCATGTGGCTAAGACCAATTGCGAACATGGGCAAGACCCAAGACCGAAGACGCACGTCGCACGACAACCGGAAACAAATAGGAAATCCCTGGGTCGGGTCGGTGGTCCCGTCCGCCGTCCGCACGACTTCGGTGGAAGAAGGCACCAACAGTACAATGTACTGCACACATTCACATTTGCAATTCACATTCACGCGTCTGTGGACCAGGGTTGTCTTTACCGGGTAGGTCCTACAAGGTCCTATCCATAGGTCCACACAGTGAGCGGGCAGTAACAGTGCCGTAGACATGCGGGACACGTATCTCGGGGGTTTGGGGGTATCCAAGCGCCCCCGCAAGTAGGGCTCGAGATACGTATCCTCGAATGTAACCCTTTGTATCTGACATGTATCGTGCATGTATCATGTGTGTCATGTATCTGAGGGTTAAGATACATTGTATTCTAAATGTATCCTTACTGTATCCTAAATGTATCGTAAAGAAGGATACTTATCCGTAGGTAAGATACATTTCCTATGATAGCCAAAGTGACAGATACAAATGTATCTTGTTGTATCTCGATGTATCTCGATGTATCTTGACGGGACACATCAAGATACATGCACGATACATGCACGATACATGTTAGATACATGGGATACGTATCCTGATAACAAACCCCCCCAAATTCGATAACAAACCCCCCGTCACCCCGACAGACGATGCGCCGCGCCCAAAATAGCACTGCCCAACATTAAATTGCTGCGGGCGCGATCGGATCCACAATTAACGGTATCCGTCACACGCAGCTGGTCACACGGCGCGACTACGGCGCGACATCGTCTACTCAAAACCTCGGTGGTTGTCGGCCGATCGGCCACGGCTTTTTGGCGAACATAGCCCCCTCATAGCCCTCTCATACGGAAGGTAGCTAGAAGGAAGCCCCCTCACTTTACCCTCACTCGCCTGCTACTCGCCTGCACACTATCTCCACACACATACATGTAGCTATCACCACACACCAGCCGACCTTCACATCTCCTCACATATTTGCAGGAATGCCGTCAACCCGTCATGCTCATGCGGCGCTCGGTCATGTTCGTATCTTGGGCGTATCTCCTAGAAATGAGGCCAGCCGAGCTCATGCGGCGCATGGGCGTATCTCGGTTCCGAACGTGTAGCGCGGCGAGTGCGTCGAGGTGTTCGAGATCGTGTAGTCTGTGATGCCCATCTGCTCGAGGGGCGTGTACGTGTCGGGAGAGGGCGAGCCACGTCCGTAGAAGACCTTGCAATGCACGGGCGAGATGTACCGCTTGAGGGCCGACGCCTCGTCCTTCCCGCAGATGATGGGCCTGGGCGAGTCGCCAAAGTGGCCGCGCCCAAAGCGCGACTTGTACGCCGGATTGTACCCCAGAGGGCCCGGGTTGTTCGCGGGTGTGTCGCCCATCTGCGTCGTGCGCTCGGACGCGTAGACAGTGTACTCTGGCGGCCGCGTCTTCGTGAAGCCGATCAGGGGAGTGTACGTCTCGGACCCCGGGCCTGGGTTGATCTGGCCGAGCTGACGGTTGGCGCCGTTGCGCGACCACGTGCCCTCGGTCATCTGGGTGCTCGTGCGCGGCGTGGTGGAGGCGGTGAGCTGGCCGGTCGAGACGGTCTGCATCTCGTGGATCGACGCCTTGTTTGTCACGCGCGGCGAGTACGCGCCCGGTCCGGGCGCGCACGATTCCTCCGTCGAGCCTAGCTTGCGCGGCGTGGTGCCGAAGCCATAGCGTGGGCACGAAGGCATCGCAGCAGAGACCTGCTCCGCGACGGAGCCTCGCAGCATGTACACGGGGCCGGGCGAGTCGCTGCTGCCTCCCAGCGAAGACTTGCGCGCCTTCTTGTCCCCCATCGTCCACGAGGGCGGCGTGTTCTTGTAGGAATCCATCGACGCCGAGTAAGTCCCCGGCCCTGGAACGTTGAAATCACCTGCCGAGGTGCCCAGCTTGACCACCGGCGAACGGCGCGGTTCCTTGAGCGGCGATGGGCGCAAGTCGTCGCCGTAGCGCGCGGGTTCCTTTAGCGAGCGGGACGGCGAGCGCGGCGAGTAAGGTGACTTGGCTGGCGGCAGCGACTTCGACATTAGAAATGTGTCGAACGTTTTTTTTTGGCAAGGTTAGTTTTGTAACGTCGAACTTTGCAACAGAGGTTTTGTGCATGCACAGTTCAGTTCAGTTCAGTTCAGTTCAGTTCAGTTCAGTTCAGTTCATCTCGACGAGCGTGACGCGGTGCCAACCGGCCTCGAGCTCCTCGGTCGAGGCACCTATGTCCCCTCTTTCTCTCCCCAATCCCCCTCTTTACCTATTCTCTTCGATCTCTAGCTGTACTCGAGGGCACGCAGGCTAGCACCCTGTGGCGTGTCTCCTCCTGGTCTCCTTCCCGTTCGTGCACCTTCCGTTGTGTCTCACCATCTCCGACGACTCTCACCCCCACTGCTAGCTTAGAGAGCACATTCGATAGGCTTCCGTTAGGTTGTCTGTTGTTTACGAAGTAACTGAACTGCATGCACACGCTCCGTTCCACGGTCAACTGACAATCAACTGTTAGTGAACGAGTACGGGTCCCTCAACGCGCGCCGGCCGAGAGTACGTTCGGTCCCACGATCGTGCGCCGTATCGGGCGCGACCCACGTGCCACGAGCCACGTGGTGCTTAACGTGGTGCGACACCTCGAGAGAACCACCGTAACATAGCGCGCATTGTGTTTGCACAAGAACCTTTCTTTCCATAAACTGGAAGGTGAGTTTTTGCCCATAGAGACACTACATGCTTCTATTGAAAAGACGGATGCATCTATGGGTTGTCCTAGCTTACCTCTGGGCCTTCCCGCCTTAGCAAGAGACCGCCGAAGTGATTTTCAGTTTGCCTGCGCTGCTCGCAGCCGGCCGGATCGAGACCCAATACTCCGCCAAGGCAGAGACATTCTCCAGAATGTTGGTGGCGCTAAGGCTGCTCGACGACTGCTGCTGAGCACCTGTACCGGTAGGGTTCATGCCCCACTGTTTTCGGGATGGCATATCGCGGTGGCGCAAGAACACACGAGTGGTGAGCAGCGAGCCACGATGCGCCCAGCGCGTGGCAACGGGGGTGCTGCATGCTTCCTGGCAGCCTGATGAAATAGGCGTGTTTGAGCACGCCTGGTCGGCCAAACGAATGCAAACGAGATAGCTACCCATGTCTCCGTAACTGCTTAGCGACGTGATGGCGAGCGTGGGGTGATCGGAGAAGGCCATTCGAAAGCGCAATGCATGGGCGGCACGGGCCTCGAGCGCTGCCTTCGAGTTGGCGGCGGGTGGGGCCACCGGTAGAATCCAGCCACGCTTACCAGGCACGTCTTCGAGCAACTGCCACGCGGTGCCTAGGAAGATTGGCGACATCGACTCTCCAAACTCGCGAGGTGAGGTGAGATTGCCGAGGTGAGGTGAGATTGGCGAGGTCGACTCTCCAAACTCGCGAGGTGAGGTGAGATTGGCGTGGTGAGGTGAGACTGGCGAGGTCGACTCTCCTCTCGCTGCATCACTGCTGCGGCTGGCATCATCTGCATGGTAAGACACCATCGGTCGTCCCTTGTCAGAGATGCGGCAGATGGGATTGCCACCGCCATACAGTGGCGGCGGCAGCCACGGCACGTGTGGGTAGCCGTGGGCAATCCCGCCACCCACACCACCACCCGCTTCTCGGCGGCGTGCCTGGCTCTGCAGCTGTACGGCGCCCAGCCGATTCCACAGCTTGGCGATCAGCTTCGCCACAGCAAAGTGCACGGCCTTCGCCGGATGGTAAGTGTGTGGACAGTGGCCCCAAGACCGCAAGAGCCTGGCGTTCAGGGTGGCCGACCGATTGGCCGACATCTCCCACCGAGCTTGAGCCTGTAGTCGCGGCACCTTGTCCCTAACCTTGTCCCGCTGCGCACCGGACGGCGCGGTTTCCCACTCCATGCGAGCGTGTCCGCCCAGACCGTCAAACTCGGCCGAGATGGCGCGCAGGTAGCTGAGGACTGGCACGTGGTAGTACAATAGCAGGGGCCGCTGCCAGCGCAGCAGGTCGAGGTTGCAGTTTGCGCTGGACGCAGGGACCGTGTGAAGGACCAGCAGCGCGGGTGCGTTTGGCAACGAGCGGATCTCGCGGATGAGCGCCTCGGTCACTGATACAAAATCGTCCTCCCCATGGTACACGCCCCAGTCCCACGACCCAGCGTCATTCACGACGTAATCAACGATCACTAGGTCCGCCCGCTGGGCGTCCTGTGCCCACGAGGCTACGTTGTAAAGTGCCCACTTGCTCGAAGAGCCACCCACTGCCCTGGAGGTGACCTGCGCTCTTCCAGATAGGACGTTGGCGAGGATCTTGGGCCATGCGCACTCACAATCGTCTTTCCGGAAGCACTCGCTCCTGCAGCTCGCATCGTGGCCGAGCGTCATCGAACCGCCAAGCACGAGCACTGTGACGGGTTGATCTGATTGTACAATGGCAGCGAGACGTTCTGAGCCATTCGCCCGCACCGTATCGTGCACCGCACCGGCGAAGTCGAGTGCGTCGTCCAGTGAGGTACCCGTTGGGCAGGATGCACAGTTCACGGCGGCAGCGCCTGCGGCAGGAGCCGATAGCCGCGCGAGCAAGGACATCGCTCTCATCCTCATGCGCAGAGTGTGTGTGTGAATTAGAAACAGGACCACACAGTACAGCGGCGCTCATGCAGGCGCGTCCCCGGGGGGCGCGCTTACATGACTACTGG
>JWZX01002333.1:0-19852 GCA_001275005.1 Chrysochromulina tobinii | reverse complement strand
GGAAAGAGCCTGCGTGAAATATCAGTCACATCTGCAAGCTGCATGTGCCGGGGATGGACCACAGTGCGCGGCGGAGTGGAGGTTGGTATTGCCGTCAAAGGCGATTTGGTAGGCAGCGTATCGGGTGCCTTGATCGAGCGCAACGGAGGAATGGCAATGAGCTGCTGCCGCTCTGGCTCTGCCGCCTCGGTCTGCATATTTGATGCGGTATCCGCGGTCGAGGAGGTCGGCATCATGTGTGCTCTCCAGTCCCAGTGGCAGCTGCACTCTGGGGTAACGCAGAAGCGCCACATCGTGCGCCCATCGGCTCCAAGCCACTTGCGGGGCAGCAGCCCCAGCAGGCTGGTCCTGCAAGTCATGTAGCGGGCGTGAGCGGAGTCAATGCTGGGGTGAACAGCAGTGCTTGGTGCCGTGGCGGCAACCGGTGCTGGTGGTGGCTCGGGCGGCGGCTTTGGAGGAATGGGGTCGGTCGCGTGCCTCGTCACCGTCCGAGGGTCGACGTCACCACTGTCGTCGGACTCGGAGTCCTCATCGTGGCTGTATGAGTAGTCGTTGTCGTAGCCGCCAAACATCATCGTCAGGTTGCAGGCAAGCACCAGCACGCTGCGGTCCTCGGGGTAAAGCTTCACAGGGTAGCGCCCGTCCGCTCTCTTGGCCCCCGTGATGATTCCGTACACGCCATTGAGCTCCGGTCGAGCGCAGAGACCATGCAGCCGGACAATCTCGACATCGGGTTCGAACGCCAAGAGCTTCTCCACCCTACCCTCTGACTCGGTGTCAGACTCGTGCGCAGACACACCCTCGGGCTCGTCCTCGTGCTTTGCGTACTGCGGTGGTGAGGGTGACGTGGGCGGTGGCTGCGACGGCTGGGATGGCTGCGGTGGTGGCAGTGGTGTCGGCATCGGTGGTGACGGCGGCATCGGTGGTGGTGGCGCGAGCGGTGGTGGCGGTGCCATGGGCGGTAGATGCGGTGGCGTCGGCGGTTGCGGGATCGGTGGAGGTAGCACTGGTGGTGGTGGCAGCGGCGGCGGCGTCGGAGGTGGTGGCGCCGGCGGTGGAGGCGGTGACGCGGGCGGGAGCAGCGGTGGTGGCAGAGGCAGCGGAGCAGGTGCGCGAGTACCTGTGGGCGTGAGCCGCTTCGGAATCGGCGGAGGTGGCGTGAGGGGTGGCCAGGGTGGCTCCATCAAGAGCTCCTCCGTGCCCTCCTCAGGCCATTGGATGTTGTGAACACTGGGCGGGACTGACTGCAGAAGAGGTTCTGGAGGAGGCGTTGAAAGCAGCGGCGTCGGCGGAGGTAGCGCCGGCGGTGTTGGTGGCAGCGGCGGCGGCGTCGGAGTTGTTGGCGCCGGCGGTGGAGGCGGTGACGTGGGCTGGAGCTGCAGTGGCCACCACGGAATGCTGTAGAGCGCTGCATACGACGCGCACGCTTCCGCTTCCAGTGCATTCTCCGTGGCGCGGAGTGCTTCCACCTCGGCTTCCGCGTCGATGCGGGCTCGACTCGATTCAATCCAACGAGCGATAGCAATTGCCAGTAATTGGCCAGGCGGGGCTCCATTTGGTGTCGGGGATCCGGAAAATTGGTTGGGGCTGGTCACGCCTGACGGCAGGGACGGGTTGGTGCGTGTGCCCGGAGAAGAGGCGATGAATTGATCGGACGGCGGCATGGCGTGGGCGGCGGAGTGTCGGGAACACGTGGACAGGGTCTCCCCCGTAATTTTAATAAATTATGAAACCAATCAAGGGGCGCTGCCCTCCCGCTGCAGGCCCAGGAGCTCGCAGAAGGCCCCGGGTCGTTTGTGCTCCGGATTTCATTGGGGAGCTCTCTAGTTGACTACTGTACTGATTTGGTGCTCGGCGGCTGGAGCAGCGCAGCGCACGCTCGCAGGATTGAACCCAGAACCGGACTCCAGCTCCACCTCATACGCGGGCGCTCTTGGAGGACACTCATGGACTCGGGTTGCCCCTCGACGTGGAGGCCTTCGCCTTCGCTGTGGATGCCTTCGGCTTCGTCGTGGATGCGACCTTCTCGGCCGCGAGATTGACCGCTCGGAGCGTCGTCTGGCGTAACTTCTCGGTCTGCACCGCCTTGCGCTTCTCAGCGAGATCGAGCCGTCGCTGCTCGCGGCGCAAGTCCTCGATGCGGCGGTCGAGCTGGCGCTGGCGCAGCCACTCGCGCGCCATCCGGATGCGCTGCCGGATGGTCGGCGACGGCAGAGGCGGCTCGCGCTCCTCCGCGTCGAACTTCTCCTTGATCGCGATGTACGCGTCGTTCAGGATGGCGAGGAAGATGTTGACCATGATCAGGAAGACGAAGACCTGATGATGAGGGATGCAATCAGTGGTTGATGAGGGAGGCAATCAGTGGCTGATGTGGGAGGCAATCAGGAAGACGAAGACCTGGTACAGGATGAAGAAGATGTACGCGAAGATGTCGTTGATTAGGAGCATTTCGTCAAAGTCGTATTGGCCGAGGCACGTGAGGAACATGGTCGAAAAAGCCTCAAGGGGGTCGATGTACGCGACCGACTCCTGCCCAAAGATGTTCATGCCCGCGAGCGCGAACCCAAAGATCATGACCATGAGGATGGCCGTAAAAGTGGCGAGATCGCCTACGCCTCGCGCGACTGACTCTCGCAGGATGAGGAGGTTGATCTGCAGGTCGAAGTAGCGTAGGATCTTGAAGATGCCAAAGGAGGCGGCGAGCGCGTCGAGAGAGAAGGAGAAGTTGTACAGCGCGACGGCGGCCGAGATCTCTTGAAACTCCGCCGCGAACGGCGAGAACGAGCGCACCTCCTTGCTGAGCACAAAGCTGATGCGCATACCGAGCGCTACGAACGATAAGATGATGAGCGACCAGTCGATGATGTTCCAAAAGTCGGTGAAGTAGCCCCGTACCGAGCCAGTCGACTTGTAAATGTCCACCAACTCGCGGAACTCGTTCAAGAGGTAGTAGGCCATCCCGAGGTACAAGAAGACCTCGCCAACGACGAAGGCGGTGTCGCTGGCGGAATCGAGCGCTCCAAAGTACAGGTCCAGCCGCGACGCTTGAACGTTGTAATTGGGGGTGAAGATGCCCGCGCGCGAGAGCTCAAGCTCAAAGTTGACGACCGCGTACAAGTTGAAGTTGGCGTTGAAGACGACGACCGAGATGAAGAGCGCACGGGTCTGCCTGTCGAGCCACGTGCCGCAAGGCGCGCTACCGACGTCGCCACCGTCTCCGTCCTCGCCGCCGTCGCCGCCCTCGCCGTCCTCGTCGCCCTCGTCGCCCTCGTCGCCCTCGTCACCCTCCTCGCCCTCCTCGCCCTCCTCGCCCTCCTCGCCCTCCTCGCCGCAAGGGTTACGCAATTTGTTGATCGACTCGAGCAGGTTGGCTGTGGTCAGGTCGGCTACGTCGAGGTCAAAGACGTAGCCGGAGCCGTCGTACGTTGAGAACTGCATCGTACGTTGGTACCTGAGGGGGGGAGCCATCAGGAGTCATCAGGCGTCATCAGGCGTCATCAGGCGTCATCAGGCGTCATCAGGCGTCATCAGGCGTCATCAGGCGTCATCAGGCGTCATCAGCGGGAGCTCATCCGTGGCACTCCGGCAACCGGAGGCTCGCCGCGTAATCAGTGTTCATCTGTGGCCATCAGTGACCATCAGTGGCCATCGCCGAGCGTGCACGTACGTGGGCAGGTCATTCTGCTTCGCCGAGCGCCACGTGAATGCGAGCAGTTCAGGCGCTGTCAGGTTCTGCTCGGTGAAAAGCATCCCCGTGCTCGGGTCGATGAGCTCCTCGTGCGGCCAGAAGCCCTTGCCCAAGCAGATCGAATACGAGTCGTAGTCCTGTGGGGAGTGAGGCGCCGTGGTGAGCGCATGCATGCAGTGGCGCCAGGTACTCGTGCTTGATCCGTACCTGCCGGCTCGCATCAATGAAGCGACATTGCGGAAGTCCCGGCCGTGCGATGACATCGCACGGTTGGGGACCGTAAAGGGCTCGGCATTCGGGCGGCCCTATCGACTCACTCCGTGGCTGCTCCAGGGGCCAAAACGGCGGTCATCAGAGGTCATCAGAGGTCATCAGAGGTCATCAGAGGTCATCAGAGGTCATCAGAGGTCATCAGAGGTCATCAGTCATCAGCAGTCATCAGTGGTCATCAGCGGTCATCAGCGGTCATCAGTGGTCATCAGAAGGAGCGCCCTCACCTTGATGAGGGAGGCACTCAGAGCTCATCAGTGGTCATCAGAAGGAGCGCCCTCACCTTGATGAGGGAGGCACTCAGAGCTCATCAGGGGTCATCAGAAGGAGCGCCCTCACCTGCTCCAGAGGCCCAAACGGCGCGCGTGACCACGTGTCGCCGGGCTGGTAGTTGGAGTAGCACTTGTCCACGTACCTGTGGGGACGTAAGGGCGCCGTGGTGAGCACTTGCATGCAGAGCCAGTCGTTGGAGAAGCACTTGTCCACGTACTTGCGCTTGCGTGTGGTCCCTGCATCCGGGCCTCGCGGCGGGTTAAACTCGTCTTGCACGTTGACCGCGATAGTACACCCCGCATTAGGGGTGACGCGCAGCTGGCGCATGCGGAGACCTCCCACGATGCGGTTGTACATCATCACGCGCTGCTTCTCGGGCTCGATCGGCCTGCCCGAATAATCCTCATCCGGGAGCAGGGTGCTGATAAAGGGACCCTCGAGCCAATCATAAAAGTCGGCGTACTGGGCGATATCCATGAAGGTTTTACTATTTTGTTCGCCAAAAGAATCCATGAAGCCGGTGAGTAATCCGTCGAGAAAGCTCTGGGCATGGAGCACGTTGCGCCGACCCATGAGGACGAGAAAGTAGACGACCATCATCAGGATGTACTTGATCATCTGCTTGATCAGCGCGCTACGCTCCCGCGCTTTTTGTTTCCGAATCGAGTCCTTCGTCTGCCGATTCATCTGTGCCTGCCGCCGCTCGCGGTTGAGCCGGCGCTGGACGGCGATTGGCAGCTCCGCCTCGTCCTCGACGTAATCGACCGTCAGGGCCGGCAGCTGAGCAGGGAGGTACTCATACGCAGTCAGAGGCAATCAGAGGTGCGACAGCTGAGGAGGGACGTGCGACACATGCACTCACATGCACTCACATGCACGCACATGCAATCACAGACAATCAAATGCCATCAAATGCCATCAAATGCCATCACAAGCGTACCTTGGGCTTCGGGAGTCGCGTGACCCAGACCGTCGCGTCGTCGGTCGTCGACGTCTCGTCCCAAACGAAGCCATCCAGCGGCCACAGCGCGCCGCTCTTGTCCGTGATCGCCACGCTCTCAATATCAAGCGCCCAGTAACGGCATACATCCTCGAGCAACATCGCAAAGGTCACCTCGGTGTTGTCGCGAGGATCGTGGACTCTCCATTCGGCCGACTCGATGCCCCAGATCACCGTGCAGTACTCGGGCCGATCCCCGAGGTTCTGGTCCCCGAGCTTTTCGAGAAAAGCTGGATCGGCGAACTTGCTCGTGCACGCACTCTTGAAGGCCGTGGCAATCATGTCGGACGCCTCACTGTAGGACAGCAGCTCGGTTTGTTGCTCAACACTGGCTTCGAACGCCTCCTGGTTACTAATAAGTTTGATTGAGGCGTTCAGTTTCAGCTTTGAAACCTCCTCCGTCGCCGAAGCCAGCCGAGTCTGGACGTGCTGAAGCGCTTCATCGATCTCCCTGCTAGTCGCATTCAGCTGCTCCAGGTTCCGAGTAATCTCCTTATGCTCGCGCGACACGTCCTGAAATGCCTGCTTCGCGTCGGGACCCTGGACGGACGCCATGGCGGGCGGACCCCGGCCCAAGCTGCCAGGCGTGGCCGTCCCCACCAAGAAGGAGCGAAAAAGAGTCTTGTGAATGATGGCGTGAACAGTCAGTCAGTCGGGGGTGGTCCACAAATTTCAACTTACACCCGCACACACGACACACCGGGGGAGGGCCTCTTCACAGCTGGCGCGTGTTGTACGAGCCGCAGGGCTGGCACTTGAGGCCGAGGATGTGGAAGGGCGCCTCGCCCGACGCGTGGCAGTCGTTGCAGAGCATCGCCACGCGCTTGCTCGCGTACTCCTCAGGCATCGGAGTGCATCGAATCTCCTGATCCAAAACTTCCCATGCAACTTGCATGTCGCCCACGGAGGCTTTGCACAGCGGGCATGTGTAGCCGCCGTGCGCCCAGTACTCGTCAAGGCACTTGCGGTGTATCGTGTGCCCGCAGCGGAGCACCTGGGGCGCCTCGCGCGAGTCAAAGAGGAACTCGTAGCAGATCGGGCAGTTGCGCTGCATGCTATTCGGGACGCACTTGTGGTTGTTGTGCAGCTCGATGCTGTAGCAGGCGCCGCACGTGTCGCAGTGGAAAAAATTGTCGCGACCGCCCACGCGGCAGATGCCGCACTTGTCGCAGTGGAACTGCTGCTTGCTCACATCGTCGTCATACAGCCGGCACACAGCGCAGAAGTACGTGCCAAAGTTGTGTCCGCACTCGGAGCACGAGGGGCCGGGCGGCTGCTCAGTGTCGCAGCTGCAGCACACGACAGTCTGCACCAGATGCCGGTTCATGGCATGGGATGGTGTCTCGAGGTCGTGGCAGAAGCGGCACGAGAAAAGCTCGCCGCAGCAGCGCGCGCGCAGCTTGCACCCGCGACTATAGTGCACACAGCCCCGCGTGAAGTCGAAGGCGTGCTTGGGCGAGGGCGACGAGGGCGAAGGCAAGGTTGTTGGAGTTGTGCGCGCCGGCGAGGGCGTCGCGGGCGAGAAACGGCTCTCCGCGTCCGAGCGCTCCTGCATGCGCGCGTCGTTCGCTCGCTCAGGATGATGAGAGACTATTGCCGACCTGCAGTGCGATAGCCGACACGAGAGTCAGCCAAGACGGTTACATCCTTCCAGTCAAGTCAAGTCAAGTCACACATGTAGAAAACTAAGACATTATTAATCGCGGTATTCCGAGTTATCATTACTCACACGTTGTCGCCTTCAAAGTAAACTTGGCAGCGTGAGAATATGCGCAAACTCGCGGGTTCTGGAGAACGGCGCAGAGTCCGATCGTCGTAGTCGCCACTCTCCGCTACACAGCCTCTGCAATCGACGATGGCCAGCATGTCGTCGTCGAGCCACAAGGAAGAGCTGCCCTACGCGCTCAAGCAGCTCAACTGGGACCAGATGCACCACTTCAACTCACAGGACACGTATGGATACAAGGGCGAGCCGCGGCTGCTCTCCGACGCGATGTTGCAGTGCGACATGTGCGAGCAGTGGTTCTTCCTTTCCGAGGTGGGCTGCGTGCCCAAGGACGCGAAACCCTTTGTCCCCTTTCAGCGCAATTACCGCTTCTCGTGCCGAATCTGCACCGGCGGCACGGAGCAATTCGAGCTGCAGCAGAACACGTGGACATCGATCGCGCTCACGGCGATCTACAACCTGCTGCTTTCGGACGACGGCACGTCGCTCAAGGCGGGCGTGTGGCTCAAGGTCAAGAACGTCGTCTCGTGGGTCCAGTCGCACTGGGGCGGCCTCACCTCGGGGCGCCACCAGTCGCAACTTCTCGAGAACTCGGCAATCTCCAAGTGCCTCCTCTACACACAGGTGATTGCCTCTGCTTACCACTGAGATTCACTGCTTGCCACTGCTCGCCACTGCTCGTCACTGCTCGCCACTGCTCGCCACTGAGTGCCATTGAGTGCCACTGAGTGCCATTGAGTGCCATTGAGTGCCACTGAGTGCCACTGAGTGCCACTGAGTGCCACTGAGTGCCACTGAGTGCCACTGAGTGCCACTGAGTGCCACTGAGTGCCACTGAGTGCCACTGAGTGCCACTGAGTGCCACTGAGTGCCTCAGTTGGCTCACCTCCAAGTGCCACCTCTCTCCACATTCACACCTCTCTCCAAATTCACACCTCTCTCCACATTCACACACGCACACAGAACGCGGCGCTCTTCCAAATGTCCGAGGATAAGAGCGAGGTGCTCCTCAAGCACGTGGCACCATCGAAGCTGCAGCTCAAGCCTCTCATCTCCTCCGCCGTACCGAACCTGCCCATGGTGGCGCGCAGCGGCGGCGCGAGGCCCAAGGCCGAGTCTGTCGGAGGTGCGGGCTCGAAGCACGCAAGCGCGGCGTGCATGCAGGTGCTCATCACGGCGCCCACCGGTTCCCCACAGGTGCAGGCTCGAAGCGCAAGCGCGGCGCGGCAGGCAAGGAGGCGGGCAAGGAGGCTGGCAAGGCGGCGCCCACCAAGGCGCCCATCAAGGAGGCACGAGAGCCCGCACCCTCACTCGCGACTGCATGCAAGTGCTCACCATGGCGCCCACTCCCCACAGGCACGCGAGCTCGCTCCCTCCCTCGACCAGATCAAGCTGCCCGACAAGTACCGAATGCTCCCGGTGCCCAAGATCGAGATGTTGGGTGCACCGCAAGACCCGACGGTCGTGCAGCTCTCGCGACCGCACCGTGCGCCGCAGATCACGCTGCGCGAGAACGAACAAGGCGTCGCCCTGTCTGCGGTTGGGTACAAGGGGTACCGCATGGTGCGCGCGACCCACGGCGTCTCGAGTGGGTGCTACTACTACGAGGTGCTCGTGCAGGAGCCCTTGCATGGCGAGGACGGGCACATGCGGATCGGCTGGTCGACTGAGGCTGGCGATCTCCAAGCTCCCGTGGGGTACGACGTCAACTGATGACCTCTGATTGCCTCGAATGACCTCTGATTGCCTCGAATGACCTCTGATTGCCTCCCTCATCAGGTACGACGTCAACTCGTACGCGTACCGCGACGTCAACGGAGCCAAGTTCCACGAGTCGCTTGGGGAGCCCTATGGAGAGCCATATAAGGCAGGTGATGTGATCGGATGCATGCTACGTATGGGGGAGCCGGGCGCGATCGTGCGCCAACGGCAACGCTTCCGGGATCCCAAGGGCGTCGAGTACCTCGTCGAGGAGGAGCGCGCGCGTGTGCCCTCGGTGGGCAGCGTGCTCGCCTTTTACAAGAATGGCAAGCCGCTCGGCCCCGCGTTCACCGACGTGCATGCCGAGCAGTACTTCCCCGCCGCCTCGCTCTATCGGGCCGCGTGCCTCACCTTCAACTTCGGGCCCTCGTTCGCCTTTCCTCCGCCCGACCTCGAGGTCGACGCGTACTCGCCCGTGAGCAGCCTCGCCACTCCCAAAAGTGCTCAGGACGGCGCGGCCGACGGCGCGGCCGATGGCGCGGCCGATGGCGTGGCCGATGGCGCGGACGGGGATGGTGAGGGCGGCGGCGAGGGCGGCGACGCGGGCGAGGAGGCAGATGCGGCCATGGACGAAGCCGAGATGGAGGAGTGACCTTCGGCACGAGTGCGCGGAGGATTGGGAGGCGGTGTACTTCGTGGAGGAGTGAGTGAGAGGCGAAAACGCCACCCTAGCGAGGCCGAGCGCAAGCTCGCGGAACCTGCGCCGCCGAAGGTGTGGCTGTAGGAACGCAACGCACCGACTCCGGCGACTGCAGCCGAGCGCCGATCGTGGACGCCGCCCTGCGGCGGCCGGCGCGCTGGCGCGCACGTTCGCGCCTTACGCAACTTTGCGACTGCGAGACGCGAGTTCTCAATTAAAAAAGGAGATGATCCGTCGTCTAAGGTATAAGGACGAAAAACTAAGACGCTCTCGGTCTCGCCTATTTTATAGGGAGGGAGCCCTCTCGAGCGCGCGAAGAGCTCGAACCATCCCGAGCTCGACGCCGCGACCCACACCGCCACTTGCAACTCGCCCACCGCCTCGTCCACCGCGGCCTCCCTTGCCTCTCCCACGCCCCCGGCCGCGGGCAAAGTGGATCAGTCTCCACTTGGCGCGCTCCCGCCACGTATCGAAGCCCTCGGCACCGCTATGGCATCCAAGCGTCGACGCGCAGCCGCCGCACTCCCTCTCGACGTTCCCATGGAGCTCGAGGCAGCTGACGTCACACCAGGGCTGACAGCCGAGCTCAGCACTCCTCTGGGGCTGAGCCTGCGGCACCTGTGGCAGCTCGTCCATGCTGGCAGAAGCAGCGGGCTGGTGCTGCACCCCTTTCACAAAGGCAACAAAGCGCAGCACATTGTACGCTTGCAGCCGCAGCCGACTCGACAGCCCATCGTCGCACACGACGTGGCGCCGGTTGTGCGCGGCAGCGGTCAGCGCGACTTGCCACGCGCTGTCGGGTAAGTCCGCAAGGCGGCGTATCTCGCGCTCGAGCTCGAGCGAGTAGGCGCTCGTGCCGTTGACGCCGTCGCCAAAGTCAGTCGCGGAGCACGGCCATGGCGTTGGGCCGTCGGGCTCGAACGCGCTGAACGGCCCTTCAGGCACCGTGGGCCCAAACGAGTGGAAGCCGAGCCGGTGCAAGATGGACCAGGTGGCAGGCACGTGGCACATGAGCAAGAAGGGATGGCCGCGGTAGAGAGGCTTGAGGACCTTCTCGGTGAGGAAGGCGGGGTACCCGCGATCCGATGCAATGATACTCTCGAAGACGAGCGAGAAGCGCGTGCGCGCGTACAGCTCCGCTGGGGCGAAGCTCCTGATGAGGGAGGCCATCAGCATGCAATCAGACTCAATTAGGCTGATGGGGCGAAGCTCCTGATGAGGGAGGCCATCAGCATGCAATCAGACTCGATTAGGCTGATGGGGTGAAGGTCCTCGGCCTTGGGCACCTGTCTTTCTGACTGCTCTCCAGCGGCCCAGAGAGTTCGATGTCGACACGCTTCGGCCCGTTGGCAAACAGGGCGCAAAAGGGGCTCCAAGCCTTGCGCGCGGCGGGCGAGAGCGGTGACGGGGCCTGATTCGGCGGCGCCTCGCGCATACCGCGCTCGAAGCACTGCGCGGGTGTCGAGAAGCTCCAAAGTGCTCTGTCGAGCAGCCCGGCGGAGTGGAAGTGTCGCAGAAAGGACTCGCGATTATAGTGCGCATCGCCACCAAGCAGCAGGAAGGACTTCTCAGGACGTGTAAGGGGAGGCGGCGGTGGCGCGTCACGGGACGCGGCGCACCACTCCTCGAGCAGTGCGCTCGCGTTGCACGGGACGCCACGCGGTCCGCTCGCCGCGCGCTCCTGGCAGAGCTCCCGCCCACGGTCCGTCTTCGCCTCACGAACTAGGAGCGTCCAAAAGTTATTCCAGAAAGCCTCCATTGGTAAGCGCTTCCTGCCACGCGGGCTGCTTGAGTGCCCACGCGTGTCGGCCAATGTGCGCAGCTCGTGCCAGCCGGGCGGCAGCCGTCCGGCGCGGTAGTGGAGCACGAGGGACCTCTCGTGTGCACGAATCTGGAGGTGCGCCAGCCACGCGCTCAGGGTACGCAAATAGTGCTCTCCAATGTCCGGGATGTAAGACATCTGGAAGACAAGGGCCGCGTCCGCCGAGGCGGCGGCGAACGCTTCATCGAGCGTGCGAGGCGACCCGCCTCCGCCGTCCCGCCACTTGATCGCTAACCCGAGCCCGAAGTGGCTGCCCGCAGAATGATCCTGAGGATGTTGCGCAACGAAATGATCGGCCTTGGAGCCGCAAGGCACGAGATTGACAGCGCGATGGCGGTGGTCCTGGCGCTCGAAGGTTTCCGGCACGAGCATCGCGAAGAACATTTCGGACGCGTTCCGATCCGCGCCAGCGAGCGGGGCGAAGCCTCTGTCAAGCACCAACGGGCGACCGCAGTCGAGGATCCCATCTAAAAGAGAGGCTTGCAGCCATGAACCGCTGAGCTCGGAGAAGAGTCGCTCGTAGTCGAGCACGAGGTGTATCCGAACATGAGAAAGGGGCGCGAACGCCTGTTGGGCGCTGGGCACGCGGCAGCGCACGGTGGCGATACATGCTTCGTTTTTGTACATGAATATTCGCCTCTCGAATCGATTCAAAGCTCGACGGTGTGAACGTGAACGCGACGAACAATTTGCGTGTCGATTCAACTGACCCTTTCTCAACAATTTGCCCTTTCGCAAACAATTTGCAAGTTTCTCGTCAGTGTGCTCGCACCGCACGGCCTCATTCTGGACATGCGCTTCCAATACGCATCCAAGGGCTTGCCCTTGCGCGAGTGGCTGCTGCACGGCCCACCAAGGACGAGCGCGGTTAGGAGACCGGACCGGAAGCGGCTAAGGCATGAACGAGCGGCCCTGGTGAGCCAGGATGATCGAAATCTACACGTGAGCCATGTCGAAAAGAGGGGCATCAGGGCAGGCACAGCGGTGGGTCGTGAGCTACACAAGACCAGACGAGCACGACACGTGTGCTGAGGTGACTCTAAGCGCGCGTCAAAGACTCAAAGTGGCCCATGTCTCAACTGCGCGCCCAGCGCACGCTCTCGCTTGCCTTACGCGCGAGTACTTGCATCGTAAGAGGCAGGCCGCCGTGCAGTGCGAGCACAAGCACGATGCTCATCGGGCGGTATGCGAGCACGTGCCTGACCACCGGTCTGAGCCCACCGCGGCACCACGGACGCACGAGCACGCTGACGAGCCCGACGAAACTCATCGAGTTCCACAGCGCGAGCAGCGAGTGCAGCGCGCCCAGGCCGTCGGCGCCGTCGCGGGCGTCCAAACCACCACCGGACCCTAATTTGGCAACCGACCCTACTGTGGCAGCAGCCGTGCCTGTGAATGTGAATGCGGTGGCGCACTTGGTGGGCATTCACATTCACACTCACACTCACATTCACATTCACTCGTAACGTGGTGCGCATATGCGGTGGCGCACCTTGCAGGCGTTGGAGCGCCGTGCCGAGCGTCTCGAGCTGGGCCGCCGCTCCACTCGAAGGGTAATCGCTCGTGAGAGTGAAGGCGGCGGCCAGCGCGTACACCGCCAACGCGCCCAGCCGCCAGAGCATGACGAGCTGCCCCTGCCCTTCATGCAGCAGGCAACCCAAGGCGAGGGCAGCGCCCGTGGCGCTGAGCCCGATGAGTTCGAAGCGCTGCGGCGGCGAGACGCGCACCGAGCCCGAGCGCGCTGTGGCGGGCGGCGCTGTGGCGGGCGGCGCTTCGAAGATCACTGGAGTCGAGATCTGCTCTCGTTCCCACCAGCGGCCATACCGCCACAGCGCGTCCCACTCGCTGAACGTGTAGCTGTAGTAGATGGCGCGCACCGCCGTCGGCGGTCTCGGCCGTGGTGCGCTGCTCGCGCCGCTGGCCTTCTTCCCATCGCCGCCGCCGCCGTCGGCGGCGGCGCCGCCGTCGCTGGCGCCGTCGTGGGCGCGCAGCAGGAGCGCCGTCTCGGGCGTCTCTAGCAGCCCGATCGCGTCCGTATCACCGCGCAGCACCTTGGCGATGAGCGTGCTCAGGAGCGCTGGGATGGGCAGCTCCTCGAGAGGCACCGTACCGGGCGCACCCACCGCCTCGCCCTCCGGAGTGTGACGCGCCGTCTTGAGCGCCGCCCGCTGTGAAAGCTCAAGACGGCGCTCGACCACGTGCTCCATCGAGGCAGTGGTCGCAATCCAAGCCTCCCACGAGAGCCGATAGTGGTACGGCGAATTGAACCCAGGGCGGCGGCTGGTCGCGCCGGGGAGATTCGGGAGCTCAAGCGGCCGCCACGTTACCTGCGAGAGCGCTCTCGGCGTCCATGAGGTCTGTTCACACCTGCCGCAGCTCCGGGGGCAGAGCTGCTGCAGCTGCGGACTCGAGCCGCAATAGGCGCGCGCGGCATGGCACGTGAGGCTGACACCGTCGGGACCCGTGCCAATGGTCCCTCGCGTGTCGTAGCAGCCAGCGCCGCCGCCGCCGCCGCTGCGGGCTCTCGCGCTACGGTTGGCCGGTAGTGGGTCGTGCGTGTACTCGAGGGCAAGGTTGAGCCTATGGCGGTTGACGAAGCCGAAGACCCCTTGGGCGTTGACGAAGAACCAATCGTCGTAGTAGTTGAGCCAGGGGGCTGCCCGAGAGGGGGGAAACCAGGTGTGAACCGATGGGGAGGGAGGGGGAAGGGAAGGGGTGGGGCGCTCGTGAGGGGGGAAACCAGAGGGAAGGGAAGCAAGGGCGGATGGGGAGGGAGGGGGAAGGGGGATGAGAGTGCTCGTGCGGATTCGATCCAGACGCTACGCATGCGCGGCGCCGCACCGGGTGTGAAGAGTTCCTTGAGCGGCGCGGCGCTCTTGCAGACGAGAAAGCCGAGCAGCGCCGAGTGGAGCAGCAACCGGTAGGAGGAGTACAGGCGTGCACCGAACGACCGAGGGTGCCGGTGCGCCCACAGCGCCGTGCTGAGCGCCTTGGACCACGAAGAGGAGGGCACGGGCCTCGGGGCGCGCGCGCGCACGGCACGCTCATCCACCAACGGCTCTATCTCGCTCTCACTCATGGCCTCCGTCGCCGCGGCTGTGACAGCTGTTGGAGCCGTCAGAGCCGTCGCGTCCGTTGCGACGGTGGGCGCGTCGGCGTCCGCCTCCGCGGCCGCCGCAGCCGCGCGGGCTTCTGCCACCATACTGGCGGGTAGCAGGCGGCTCAGGAAGCGGTCGTCGAGCAACGCAAGCGCGGGAACCGCTCCGACGAAGTTGATCCACGCGTAGTTTCCGGTGCCAACGATGCCCAGCTGAAGCACGAGCTCCGCTAAGCAAGCGCCCGTCTGCAGCGTACGCGAGGGCATGAGGACGAGGAAGGGCAGCCCGAGCTGCTCCGCGAAGGTCAGGGCAACCTCGAGCCGGTGCACCCACGGCGGTAGGCGATGGAAGAGCCACGCGAAGGCATTGGGCATCGGCTGCGTGAAGTAGTGCGTCTGGGTGCAAGTGAGCTCGAGCCAGCACGCGGACGATCTCGCCCCTATCTTGGACTGGCCCGCGCCAATGAGAAGACGGAAGGTGTACCTGCATGCCAGGCTCATCACACGCTATCAAAGTGAATCATCCAAGGCCCATCAAATCCACAGGCACACCTACCAGCGCAGCAGCCAGAGCACGATCGGTGGCGGCGGCAGGTGACGCGGGAAGCTGCTCCTCGTCGGCCATTCGGTACAAAGGAAGAGGCAGACGAAGCCGACCTGCGCGCCGCGCACAGCAATAGACAACAGAGGTCCTCAGCCCGATCGTCATCATTGAGCCATTCACATCAAACCACGCGCCACAGGCCCACCTCGCACGTCGCCCACTCCCAGCCGTAGCCGATGACGACGCGTGCGCCAAGGTTGACGATCGAGAGGTACAGCAGCCAAAGGACGCCGAGCAGTGCAGCCCACTGCACGACGCCGAAGAGTACGAGCAGGGCCAGCCACACGCCCAGCCACGATGCCATCTCGAGCGCGAGATCCGTCCGCCCGAGCACGAGGTCGAAGGCGGGCGACGGACGGCCCGACGGCTGCGACAAGGCGGGCGTGAGCCCCTGGCTGCCAAAGAGGGCGCGCGACTGTGCGGCGGACGTGGAGAACGCAGCCAGGTACAGCAGGCCCATTCCACGCACCAGCACCACGCGCGTGAGCCAAAAGGTGCGCGGCGAAGAAGAGCGCCGCCGCCGCACACCAACGAGCATCCTGATCGCCGCGGCGAGCGCAGCGAGTGCAAACGACAGCAGCAGCACGGCGGTGCCCGCGTGAGGCACCGCGCGCAGAAGCTGGGCCGCGTCGAGGTGCGCCCACCCGTCCAGGCGCGCTGGCAGCGGCGAAGTCGCGACCACCTTGGCGCTCAGGTCTAGCAGCTCGGGCACGTCGCCAGTGAAGAAGGGCTGCGCATACGTCTGGAAGAATTCGGGCATGGCCGCTAACGTGGAGGCCATCAGTGAGCTGCTGCGCAGCCACGAGGCGGCAGTACGGAGGTGGTTGGCCATAAGTGGATAGGGCATGCTCCTGCACGAATCGGGGCACCGACTTTCGCGGATATCAAGTGAGGAACACCAAGGGGCTGCGGGAGCCAGCCCACACGCGGGATGCCCGAAGTTTGCTCGGCGCGTCGTTGCGAGCGCACCTCCACACAGCACATCCCGCTCCATTCCCGCTCCACCTAACCTGAACGGCGTCTCGCCTGTAACCGCGTCTGGCGTGCCCTCGTTTTCGTGACATCAAGTGCATTAACGCTTCTTTCCTGGCGCTTTATGGCGCATTCCTCACATTGATTCGTCGCTCACGTCGTCAACCTCCATGCTCTCCAGCGCGCCGCGCTCCTTCAACGCCGCCTGGAGCAGCTCGACAACCGCCGTCTGCTTCAGGCGCATCGCGTTCGTGAGGGCGGTGCCGTCCTCGTCCTTGAGCTTGAGGCGCGCGCCCGCATTGAGGAGCACCTCGACCACTTCCACGTGCCCAAAGTACGAGGCGACGATTAGGGGCGTCGAGCGGTCCTTGCGCCGCGTGTTGACCTCGGCTTTCGCCTCTATCAGTAGCTCGACGCACCGGCGGTTGCCGCCCTCGGCGGCGGCGTACAGTGCGGTGCGCCCATTGGTCGTCCGATGCTCGAGGCGCACGTCGCGCTGCTTGAGCAGGAGCTCAATGCACGCGGGATGCCCTCCCATCGCGGCGCCAAAAAGAGGCGTCAGGCTGCCCGTTTTTGTCGACCTGCTCGGTCGTGCGCCGGCGACGATCAGCTGCCTCGCACACTCGGGATGCCCATAGCGGCACGCCTTGTACACGGGCGTCACACCGTCAGCCGTGACGGGATCGATGATATCCGTCATCGACTCGATGTTTGCATCCTTTTCCACGTGCTTGATGACCAAGAAGATTGAATTGTCATCACCGTGCTCAACCGCTTCCCATACCCGGGCGCGCAAGTGGTCGCACTTGATGCGGAACGCACGCACTTTCTTCGCGCGCTCCTCGCGCTCCCAATACCCAAATTCAAAGTGTTCGACTTCTTCGTCGTCCCAGGCGGGCGTTACTTTGAATATAGGCGGCGGCGTTGCGGGCAGCATGATGACGGCTGCAGACGATGGACATGGTCGTCCAGGCAGAATTGACGAATTTGTAATTGAGACCGCCTTTCCGTTTTTGGAAAATTGAGTGTGGAGGGTACCATGAAGGCCGGGCGTCCACCGTCCAGCTGAACTCAGCATCGGACGTCGCCTCAATTTCGGAGGGGCCGACTTCGAGGCCGACGACCGCAATCGTCCACAGGGGTATAATGTGGGTTGGGGCTCTCACGGTCATCGCCATCGGACAGACGCCGCCTTTGCCGCACCTGTCTCAAGCATGGACGGCCATGAGCACCGGCGACGGTGAGCCTGGCTTGATCGGCTTCGAGGCTTACCTGTACGAGCCCGAGTGCAAGCAGATCAACAAGACCGGGTGTGATGAAAAAGCGCTGCAGGGGCACGTGTGGGACTATGGGCCGGCATGCAAAAAGATCGAGGTGAAGTACAACCACGAGGATGGCGCATACCCCAAGGACGCCCGGTGGTCGGGCACATTTTACATCAAGTGTGATTTGCTCGACTGTTGCTGGGACGGCGAGAGCGAGGTGCGGCCTACTCCGCCCGACGTGAAGCAGTGGGACATCGACCCACCCGGTAAGTTTGACAATACCACGTACCTCGGGACACAGAACACGACGGAGCTGTACGACAACCCCGTCATCGACGCCGACGTCTGGAGAAATGTCGATCTGATCCCAGGCACGGAGCACAGGCTCGCCATCAGGTACGACTACTTCATTACCAAGCCGGACCGCGACGTGATCACGCACCGCATCCACTATGATGGCGCAGACGTGCCTCCGGGCGATATCCTGTACGGCAACTTCACCGTCATCCAGCCGCCCGCTATCGTCGCCTTCCGGGAGATGTTCCATCCCCCCGCGGCGTGTGGCCCTAACATCCCAGGCCCCCGCGTGTGCGACCCGCCCAAGGTGAAGGAATGGAACCGCAAGTACTTTAAGCGCGCAGCTGCGCGAGCGGGCTGGTGAGGGCATTTGCGCCCAGCAGCGTGAGGGCAGCGGCGCCCATGCGCATGCGATACAGCGGTAAGGGTGGTGTAGCCAGAGGAATCGGGGTCGGGCGTCGTGTCGGGCGTCGTCTTGCGTCGTCCGGCTCCTCGCCCTCGCCCCCGCGGCCCGGCGCGTCGGACGGGAGCGGCCTGCGGCCCAACTTTCTCGGCAAAATGTGAATGACCGGTGTATCGCAATCTCGTTCACCAGTTGAAGTGGAGAAGTCCTACTCCTCCTCTCTGTGCTCTGATTCGGTCTGCGTGGCACAAAACCCGTCTCCGCTCAACTTTAAACAGTCCTCTGACGCCTCCGCAGGCGCGCCGAGATGGGCGCCCCTTGGGAATCGTCGCGGTCCAAATCATAACTTGTGCGCGTGCCCCCCTTGGCCAGCACCTGCCCCAGCGAGACCGTCGCACCCATGGGCACAGCTTCTCCTCCTCCTCCACCGCCACCACCACCTCCTCCTCCTCCTCCACCGCCGCCGCCGCTACCCCCCACGACGCCGATGCCTCCGCTGCGGGCGCCCGGCCCAAAATGCATGCGGAAGCGCTCCCCTTCGAGGGTGATGATCTGAGTCTCGCGCACGTAAAGCAAGCCGCGTACCTGCGATCCACAATGGGCAGCCCGAATGGGAGAATCAGCTGATGGTCCGTGAGAGGCCCTCGTCGTCCGTGAGAGGCCGAGCCCTCCCGAGACCATCAATGTCCATCAGCGGTCATCAGTGGTCATCAGTGTCCATCAGGGGTCATCAGTGGTCATCAGTGTCCATCAGCGGTCATCAGTGGTCATCAGCGGTCATCAGTGGTCATCAGTGTCCATCAGGGGTCATCAGTGGTCATCAGTGTCCATCAGGGGTCATCAGTGGTCATCAGTGTCCATCAGCGGTCATCAGTGGTCATCAGTGGTCATCAGTGCTCATCAGTGCTCATCAGTGTCCATCAGCGTCCATCAGAATCCATCAGTGGCAATCCCGTCTCCACCAGCGTCCAACAGGGGCGATCAATGGCACACCGTCATACCCATGCCGTGCAGCCGCGCATTCCAACGGTCGAGCTTCGTCTGGACTGCGCGCACGAGCTTCGATGCGTTCGGGCCGAGCAGCGCGGCGGGCGGCAGCGAGAGCACGCGCAGCAGCGACACGTGCACCAGACCGGACGTCTGCTTGCGGGCGGCGCGCGGGAAGGCCCTCGCCGCCGCCGCTCGGAACGCCTCCGTGCACAGAAGAGCCTCGTGACGATCCTCGTGACGTCGGCCTGGGCCCTCGGCGCTGGTGGCGGGGGCGGCCAGCGCCGATGCGGGCAGGCGCGGCCGCAGCAGCAGCAGCAGCACGCCACTCGAGGAGAGGATCAGCCGCTCGACGTCAAAGCTCAGGCTCGACGGCACGCTTGCTGCGAGCCGGCGCACGGTGCGGAACTCATGACTAAGCTCGGTGTCGCTCGGACTGCCGGCTCCCAGGCCGGTCCTCTGCCAGCAGCCAGCCGGCGGCACTGGCAACGGTAGATCGCACAGGCGGCCCTGGGTGTCAAACTGAGGCGAGAGGCCCGGGTGGAACAGCGTCGCGTGCAGTCCGGAGGCATGCAGAGGCAGCCACGATCGCGAGCCAGGCGGCAGTGCAGCGGCCACATCTCTCGCCGCATGCAGGACGAGGCTCGCGATACGACGTGTGGGCGCATCATTGAGAACCTCATCGCTGAGCGGCAGCGCAAGCACCCGGATCGCGTGCACGGGCAGCGACCAAGGCGGATCGCCGTATTGTCGCGGCGTTGGAGGCTCTCGAGCAAAGAGCTGCGAGGCTCGCGCGAGTGCGGCGGAGTCGAAGCCGGTTGCCAGGAGCTGCGAAGCCATCGACGAGTACTTGCTGTCGAGCGCACGCAGAGACGAATTGTGGCACAGCATCGGGTCGACCCGGCCCCTGCTGACGGTCGAGCCCATCGATAGATTCGACACAAGAAATTAGCGTGTGAACGTTAAGGTAGTCCGCTCATGGTGTACATGGGGCAAAAACTGATCTCCAAAAGTACTGAAGGGATTTGAACGAAACTCAAGCCAGAG
>JWZX01002332.1:0-10670 GCA_001275005.1 Chrysochromulina tobinii | reverse complement strand
GGGGAAGCGGCGGGCGGGGGAGCGGCGGGCGAGGCGCTCCTGCACCGCCACCCATCGGTGATGTCCGCGTACACCGTCGCCCTGACGTTGTGCTTGTCGCCGATCATCCACTCGTCGGACTTGGCAATGATGAGCTTGCGAGCCTTCTCATCGTGCTGCATGATGCGCTCAAGCAGCTGGCTGATGGAGAGCTTGGCGGCGAACTTGCGGAACTCTTCGGGCGAGCTCGGGTTGAAGGGCATCGGCCTGATATATGGGATCTTGACCACCTTCAGAAGGTACGCGTCGCGCGCCGCTTGCGAGTGGTAGTCGGTCAGCACCTTGCGCCCGTCTGCATGTAGCTCACGCATCGCGCGCACGGCCTCTGAGACGCTGGACGCGTCCATGGCGACGTCCAGCGCCGCTTCGAAGAGCATATCCATCCACCCTATGGCACACGTGTGGAAGGCCGAGCAGTGCGACGTCTCGATGAACCTCTTGTACCTCAGGTTGGCATAGTCAAGGTTGATGCGACGCGCGAACTTGTTCTTGAAGTGGTCGTCTGCCTCGACGCCAGCCGTCGAAGGTGGGGCTCTAGGAGGCGGCGCCTGCTCGCGCGGCGCGCGATCGCACAATGGGTTTCGCCTCTTGTGCTGCTCGAGGTTGGCGCACGGCGCCTTGCACGACGGGCAGCGGAAGGGCATCGTGGCCAGTGGGAAATTCGTTTTCGACCTTTTGAATCTGAGTGCTCGACCTTTTGAACGCAGAAGTGCTCGAGTGTTTGAATGCTCTCGGGACCGGGTTTTCGTTTGAACCGCAACAGCGCTCGCACATGGCACTCACCGTTCTGCGCCTCCCTCGCAGCTTCGCCGGCGACAAGGCTGCACCTCTTGAGGACTTCTTCAATAGCATGGCCCACGCACTCGCGCGCGGCGACCCGGCCAAGAAGGAGGCGATCCAGCACTTCTGCGACCGCGTGCAGGCCAACCTGTGCGCGCGCGCGGTCTTCGACATTGGTGGCCTGCAGAGGATGTCGCGCAACAACATGCTGCAGCTGCTCGTGAGCATCGAGAAGGACACCGAGCACTGGGTCGACTCGATTGAGGACGTGCTCAACTTCTCGTTCCCGACGCCGGTGATCACCGAGTCGAAGGTAGGTCGTGACCCTGCACAGCCACCGGCGTCGGCAGCCCTGGTGCCCAAGTCCGTCGGCAGCCGTCCCGGTGGCCTGCGCACCTCCAAGTACTTGGCGGAAAAGGGAAAGCTCGGCCTGGGCGCGCGGCTCTTGTCCAAGGGCGAGCTCGATGGCGTTGTCTTCTCGCTCACCATGTTCCCGAAGCTGGAGACCTCGAATCCGGCTGTGGAGACCATCACGGAGCCCGATGTCAGCCACATCCTCGACACGGTCTTCGAGATGACCTTCACCAAGTATGGCGAAGTGCACGTGGACAAGACCTACCGCGTGCACTGCGGGCAGAAGCTCCGGCTCCTGTTCCCAAACTACGGCGTGGTGAGCCTCGCATGTGCGAATGCAAGCTGGATCAAGTTCTACGACATTGAGGACATCTTCAAGGAGACCAAGAGGCACATCTCGGAAGAGAAGCACAAGCTGCACCAGAAGGATTATTATGATTCGTGGATGCTCGTCAAAAAGGTGCTAGTTGAGGAGGCAGCTGGGGCGGAGGAGGCCGCGCCGACGGCCATCTAGCTGCTGGCTCAACAACAGGTAATCAGAGATGATCAGAGGCGATCAGAGCGGGTGTGATCAGAGGTACTCAGAGGCGATCAGAGCAGGTGTGATCAGAGGTACTCAGGTGATCAGAAGCTGTCTGTGCTGCTGCATGCGATTGTATCGTTTTGCGCGCGCTGGCGACCATGTGCGTGCGTTATAAATAGAATCTCAGCGATGTTCGGTTGAAAGTAATCTCGGTGAATATCTCGCAAAGTGCGTTAGTTATTGCAAACCGGTGGGGGGGGCTAGTAACGCGTCAGAACTGTTACTAGCCGGCCAGGGGCTAGTAACTAGCCTAGTTATCCCAAAACTACGGTCAAGCTAGTAACTAGCCTAGTTACTAGGCAAGTAACGTTGCTGTGCAATACCGCTCTTGCCATCGTGCAGGGCGCTCAGTCAAGTCGAGACGCGCTGTTTGCGCTCACGGTGCTCGGTGCCCTTCTTTAGGTGTTGGTCGCCGCTGCAGAGCCGTTGTGCTCTCGCCGTCCACATCGGACGTTTACAATACCGCTCTTGCCATTGTGCAGGGCGATCGTTCAAGTCGAGACGCGTTCATGGTGCGCTCATGGTTCTCGATGCCCTCTTTGGCGTCAGGCTGCCGCCGCCGCTGTGCTCTCGCCGTCCACATTGGACGTTTGTACCGCTCTCGCCATCGTGCAAGGCGGGATCGTTCAAGTCGAGATGCGCTCGTTGTTTGCGCTCATGGTTCTCGATGCCCTTCTTTGGCGTCGGCCGCGCCACTGTGCCGCAGTGCTCTCGCCGTCCATATTGGACGTTTGTACCGCTCTCGCCATCGTGTAAAGCGATCGTACAAGTCGAGATGCGTTCGTTGTGCGCTCATGGTTCTTGATGCCCTCTTTGGCATCAGGCCACCGCCGCCGCTGTGATCTTACCATTGACATAAGACGTTTGTACCGCTCTTGCCATTGTGCCGGGCCATCGTACATGTCGAGACGCGCTTCTTGCGCTCACAGTGCTCGATGCCCTTCTTTGGCGTCAGGCCGCCGCCGCTGCTGTGCTCTCGCCGTCCACATAGGACGTTTACAATACCGCTCTTGCCATCGTGCACACGTGCAGGGCAATCAGTCAAGTCGAGATGCGCTGTTTGCGCTCACGGGCGATCAGTCAAGTCGAGACGCGCTCGTTGTGCGCTTATGGTTCTTGATGTCCTCTTTGGAATCAGATCGCCTCTGCCACTAAGCTCTCGCCGTCCACATCGGACGTTTGTATACCGCTCTTGCCATCGTGCCGGGGGCGATCGTACAAGTCGAGATGCGCTCATTGTGCGCTCATCGTTCTCGATGCCCTCTTTGGCGTCGGACCGCCGCGCCGTCGCTGTGCTCTCGCCGTCCACATTGGACGTTTGTATACCGCTCTCGCCATCGCGCAAGGCGACCGTCAAGTCAAGTGATGCGCTCGATATGCTCATGGTTCTCGATGCCCTCTTTTGCGTCGGACCCGCCGTCGCTGAGCTCTCTCGCCGTCCACCTCTAGGACGTTTATACCGCTCTTGTCATCGTACAGAGCGATCAGTCAAGTCGAGACGCGCTCGTTGTGCGCTCATGGTTCTTGATGTCCTCTTTGGAATCAGACCGCCTCTGCCACTGAGCTCTCGCCGTCCACATCGAACGTTTGTATACCGCTCTTGCCATCGTGTGCAGAGCAATAGTTCAAGTCGAGATGCGCTCATTGTGAGCTCATGGTTCTCGATGCCCTCTTTGGCGTCGGACCGCCACGCCATCGCTGTGCTCTCGCCGTCCACATTGGACGTTTGTATACCGCTCTCGCCATCGCGCAAGGCGACCGTCAAGTCGAGATGCGCTCAATGTGCTCACGGTTCTCGATGCCCTCTTTTGCGTCGGACCCGCCGTCGCTGAGCTCTCGCCGTCCACCTCTAGGACGTTTATACCGCTCTTGTCATCGTACAGAGCGATTGTTCAAGTTGAAATGCGCTCATCGTGCGCTCATGGTTCTCGATGCCCATTTTGGCGTCGGACCGCCGCCGCCGCGGTGCACTCGCCCGTCCACATCGGACGTTTTTACCGCTCTTGCCATCGTGCAGGGCGATTGTTCAAGTCGAGATGCGCTCTTATTGCGTTCACGATGCCCTTCTTTGGCGTCAGGACGCCGCCGCTGCTGTGCTCTCGCCGTCCACATCGGACGTTTGTATCGCTCTCGCCATTATGCAAGGCGATCGTTCAAGTCGAGATGCGCTCGAAGCGCTTATGGTTCTTGATGCCCTCTTTGGCGTCAGACCGCCGTAAGACCGCCGCCGTCGCTGTGCTCTCGCCGTCCACATAGGACGTTCATACCGCTCTCGCCATCGTGCAAGGCGGGATCGTTCAAGACGAGATGCGCTCGTTGTGTGCTCATGGTTCTCGATGCCCTCTCTGGCGTCGGACCCAGCCGTCGCTGTGCTCTCGACGTCGACAATATGTTTATACCGCTTGCCATCGTGCAGGGCGATTATTCAAGTCGAGACGCGCTCTTATTGCGTTCACGGTGCTCGATGCCCTTCTTTGGCGTCAGGCCGCCGCCGCTGCTGTGCTCTCGCCGTCCACATCGGACGTTTGTACCGCGCTCTCGCCATCATGCTAGGAGATCGTTCAAGTCGAGACGCGCTCGATGCGCTCTCATGGTTCTCGATGCCCTCTTTGGCGTCGGACCGCCGCCGCCGCTGTGCTCTTGCCGTCCCCATAGGACGTTTGTACCGCTTTTGCCATTGAGCAAGGCGTAAAAGGCGATCGTACAAGTCGAGACGCGCTCGATGCGCTCATGGTACTCGATGCCCTTCTTTAGCGTCAGACCGCCACCGCTGCTGTGCTCTCGCCGTCCACATAGGACGTTTATACCGCTCTCGCCGTCGTGCAGGGCGATTGTTCGAGTCGACACGCGCTCGTTGTGCGCTCACGGACTCAATGCCCTGTCCAACATCGAACGGGACGAGGCACTTACGGAGCGGGGAGCGCACTCACTTTCGCTTCGGTGTGGCGCTACAGCGATGGCCTTCTGCCAAGCTAGCGCCGAGGTCATCAAAGACGTCGGTCGTTGGTACAGCGACGCGTATCTTCGCTACATCCGCGAGTGTCGTGGCGACTACATGTCTTACATGACGCGCATCTGCAGCGCCGACGTCGACGACATGGAAGCCGATCATCTTGATCTCGACGCCCATGACCTCGATGACTCAGACTATGTGTAATTCTACCTTATTGGGGGGTTCAGGCGCCTACTCAGCTTCGGCGTACGCTAGCTCCACCTCTCGCTGAGCGCTCTTGGCTGTTTGGGGGGGGCGACCGATACGGCGCCTTCCCCACTTTTTGGCATCACAAAGCAAGACAGGTGAGGCAGGCTTCTTGGATAGTGACACGGAGTGTCTCTGAGGAGAAGCTAGTATCATCGCGCCGCGTCCAATCACTCTCGACCACTGAAGTTCTTCTAACTTCCGGTGGGTCAGGAAACGCAGGCTTTCTTGCGCTCTCGCTCGTCCGCGCGACGCCCGTCGGCACCGTGCCGGCGGCGACCGTCGAGATCGAGCGCGAAGTGGACCCCACCCTCCCATCCCAATTTTTTATGTATGTGCGTCCTGGGTCTCTTTAGGCCCGTCCGCTGTGTCTTGTTAAGACTCAGTGTGGGGGGGGGCGACCGATACGGCGCCTTCCCCACTTTCGGTCGCCTTCCCCACACAAGACAGGTGAGGCAGGCTTCTCTGTTGTGGGGAAGTCCCACGCGGCCGCCTGCAAAGGTCGTGCCCCACCGCGCGCGCGCGCCGCCGACATCATGGAGCGCTCCCTGCGCGCCGCCGCTGCGGAGGCGTACTCGACGCCGGTCGCGCACCCCGTGGAGCACATCCAGCAAAACTGGCTCCGCGACCAGCTGGAGACGAAGCACTACATCATGGCCCAGACCTACGGTGCGCACCTGCCGATGCAGATCCGTATGGAGCTGGACATCTTCTCGCAGTCCAAGCGCCTGCCAGGCATTCGCAGCAGCAACATCGCCGCCGAGACCATCCTTGGGCGCGATGAGACCATCGACTTTGAAGACTATCTCGGCACCCCCGACATGTCGGAGACGGCGGTGGACTTTCGTGCAGTGCTTGAGAAGAAGTACGGCGTTGCGCCCCGCAACCCGCTCAAGTCCCGCGTGGGCGGCCCGCTTTGCGCCGGCAACGAGATACCCCGCCCCAACGTGGCAATGGCGAGGATGCTGTAAGAAGCTATCCGTTCCTTTCCGCCTCGCCCAAGGCGTGCACGCGGGTGGCAGGGTCGAGAGCCTGTTTGTAGATGAAAGTGCGAGTAGTACACGGTTCTGGCTTTTGATCACTCGCGCCCCGTACAATGTAGGTTGCCGAAGTGGCCGTGTACGATGCATACTTTCTAAAGGACCCACGATGTCAGGTGGCACGACTGCTGAGATACCGCTTGTGCCCGGCCGCCAGTTAAGCCGCCAGCAACCGGAACCGCCGTAGGCCGTGTTAGGCCGTAGAGGCATGCGTAGAGGATCGACGCGCCGCAGCCGCGCGGGCAGACCGCACGCGCCGGGCTCGCCCCGCCCGCGGGCGCGGCGACGGGCGGAGGGAGCGGGCTCCGCTTACAGCGCTTAAGCTGAAAGCTCAAAGCTCCGCTAGCCGATCGTAGTACGTAGAGAGTTGGACATGGAGTTGGAACAAGTAGTCGTATCAACGGTACAGCGCGAGCGGGCGAGCGGAGTTTATCTTTGAGGCGAACAGGATGTTAACGTAAAAAGGTAAAATACACACATGTCGAACACGTCGAACACGATCGGATCATCGGAAGGGTATACGTTGATTTTCATTTTGTGCGCGCTGAGGGGCCGTCACCCAACACCCTCACCACAGGCGTCTCTGGTCGTCGTGTGTCGTCTGTGTGAATCCGATGCACAGCTCGACAGGGACAGTAACATGTAGAGGCCGGTCCCGACGGTGCGTCGGTGGACGCCGCGCCTGCGGAGCGGTGGTCCGGGCGGCGCCGTTTCCATGTGGCCATGCTGTTGGAGGCTCTCAGAACTCTCCCTTTGTTACCGCTGAGCACCCGTTCTCCTCGTTGCAAGGAAAGTACACAAAGCCGCAAACGATGCCCTCGCCGCCGCTACCCTGCTTCTCCTTTTGGCAGGCCGTCACAGTCACAGGTTGGAACTCTTCCACAAACCACTTGGTGCGCCCCGTCTTCTTGCACGCCGCCTCGTAGGCCTTGGCGTCCCGCAGATAAAAGTCCTGCTGCTCGGCCGAGGCCATCCACTCCCCGGTCAGCGCGCGTATCTCGGTAAGCACCGGTCGGCCCTTGAACATCGGTCCAAATGTTGGACTACGATACTCTGTCGAAAGCTGCAGCCGGCGACGTGACTCCTCAGCCAGCTTTCGTTGTGGCTCGCTCGCAACCCACACAATGGTCGGGCCGGGCTGCCCAAACTGCTCCTCCTTGGTAGGGTCGCACGACCGCCAGAAGTTGCCGAGAACACGCTGATACGTAACCTTGCGAGAGTCAAAACTGACACGGATGGCAGGCACATCCCCAAGCATGCCCACCTCAGACCGCCTGACGCCGAGGTACTTGAGCTCATCGAAGCTCTTTTGCATGAAGCGAGGGTCGCCCGCGCTAAAAGTGGCCTCCTCGAGCTCTGTGCCGTCCGCAAGGCCACATTGAGGCAAGCAGATGAGGCCACATTGAGCCAGAGCCGCTCGTAGCACTATTGCTCGTGAAAATGTCTCGCGCCGCACTGTTGTTTTCGACGACGCCACCACTCGGTGAGTCAAACCGGTGTGTGGAGGCCGATGTGTGTGCGTGAACTCCAGAGCGGCAGCACTTGCCATAGAGAGCATCATCGTCTGAAAGAAGCCAGTCGTCATTTCCTTCCCCTGTGAACGTCGGAGATTTCATCGAGATACGGTACATGTATCTTGACTAGACAGAGGTCACGCCGGTCCAACACCAACATCACGAACACGTGTATGAGGTGTGGCAGTCTGGTCAAATTCGTTCGTTGTAGCTGGTTGCGGCGGTAAGAGGAAGCCGTCGAGCACGGTGAGCAGCCGCGTGGCCTCCTCCATCGTGAGCCCGATGGTAGTGCCGAGAATGGCCCGTTGGTCCTCGGTGTTGCTCGAGTGCAGAAAGGCAAGGTCATCGCAGCCCTGGCGTGTAAAGCTGGTCCCGTGGCTCTCGAGCCCGGCGAGCCGCAGCACAGCAAGTAGATCCGCATCATCTGTCTCCGAGGGCGGGCGAACGAGTTGCGTCAAGTTCGAGGCCCAGGAGCGCCAAAAGAGCATCTGACCGTACCAACACGGCTCCCACTCCTTGCCGAGCGCGCGTTGGTGCCAACGCACGATCTCCCAGAAGGACGCGCCGATCTCTGGGCACAACGCGGCTGCTCTCTGCTTCAGGAGGTTTGCTTTGGCTCGCAGCGACCGCGTGCGGAGCACGTGTTCGTAACAGAGCAGCGCGGCCCACACCTCCGCCTTGTCCTCCGCTATCGACGAGGTGGCGTATGCGTTGATGAAATGCTCCGACGGGGCTGAGGGCGGATCCGCGGTGCCCGGCGTGCGCATGAATTGGCCTCCGAACCCATACGTGAAGCTATCAGGATTGTGAGCCTCCCACTCAGCGTCAGGCTGTTCGAAGGCGGGGCCACGCAGCTGGAAATCGGCCATGTGCCACAGCTCGTGGTGCCAGGCGTGACGCGAGCGGCGCACCGCGCGGTCACTCACGTCGATGAAGAGCGTGCCGCCGTCGAGGTCGGGCACGTCGCGCCGCCGCTGCCCGTCATACGAGAGCTGCTCGCAAAAGAAGACCGTGCACAGCCCAATCTTGTCAAGGAAGGCCGCAGGGTACAGTGCGCGCTCGCACGAGTAGAGCGGGCACATGAGATCGAGATCGGCACGCGCGGGCGGTGCACCTCGGATCAGCTTGGGCGGACGCAGCCGCCTCTGGCCCTGGCTTGGTGTGGCGAATGGGAAGGTCACTACCCGCGTGCTTTGGCGCATCCCCGCGTGCGCCAGAGTGTCTTCGGGAAGTGGCTCGTGCAGGAGCAGTTCAAAGCCCGGTGGCAGCTCGTTTCCGTCGCCGCCGACCACCTTTGGAGAGAGCCACACCAGCAGTTTAGCCATTAATATTGGCGGCGCGTGCATCTTCAGCGCAGCACGGCTGTCCTCGCGGTTGAGTGCCGCGAGGAGCAGCTCGGCATCGCAGGTGCAGCCATAGCGCTCGAGCCACTTGTCGATCTTTGCCCGATCACACTTGTAACGCACCTTCTCGGGCAGCGATGCGATCGCGTCGGTGATCAGTTGTGAGATGGAGAGCGTCGTCGTCATGGATCATGCAGAGCACGCAGAGCATGCACAGGTGATCGCTTACTGTACTGTACTTTACCGGTACCTGTTACATTGTATTGTCAAGTTGGAAGTTCTAGTTTGAAACGCCTTCTCATCAGCGCGCGGGGGGAAGCGGTGGCGACATGTATCATCAAATACGCGACATGATATCGAATGATATCACATGAAGAAGAAACCAAAGATGATATGTCGATATATCGTGTCGCCGAGGGACAAGACGACATTGATACACAATGATACACAATGATATACAATGAGAGCGTTATGATATATGACGATATATGATGATATCTTGTATCGAAAATAGCCTTTTCTTGTATCGAAAATAACCCAAATCCCAAAGATTTCCGCCGGGACGTCTTGTAAGTCCTGCGCCACTGACGAACCCCTGGCCAAATGGTTACAAATACACTGTTTGGCCTCGAGAGGCGCCTAGGCTTTTGCAACTACGAGGGCTTTTGAGTTTTGACTTCGGTTCTTGTTTTGACTTCGGTACGTCGTAACTTGTAGGCCGACAAGAAGACCGACGCGCGACGGCGACGCAATGCGGCGACGCCAAGGGCGACGCACCTCTCCAGATCTCGTTACGGGCGTCACGGCGAACCCTTCTAGGTCAATGGAACAGTATACCGTACGACGCCTGCGAGACAAAAAGCAAGGGACAATCCTGGGGACCCTGAAAAAGGCGAGCGCAGCAGCCTCTTCAGGGTACTGGCTCGGACCCCCTTTAATTCTCAAAAGAGAGCAGTTCATTTGTGAGACGCTGTGTTCGACGAATTTCTCTTGTGAGACGTTAGTTCGTCTAAATCCTGTTGTGAGACGTTAGTTCGGACGGCTTCCTTTTGTGAGACGCTGATGCGGGAAAAACTGCTTTCTTTTGTGAGACGCTGAGTTCGATGAAGCCGCAGTTCGTTTTGTGAGACGCCGTCCCAGGCTTTCACCCTTACCCCATATCCCTATCCCTTAACTCCAGACCTTTAATTATTCTCCTTAACCTCTTTAACCCTTAACCCCTAACCCTTAACCCCTTAACACCTAACCCCGTTACTCCTAACCCTTAACCCCTAACCCCTAACCCCTAACCCCAAAACCCCAAAACCCCTAAACCCCTAAACCCGTTACCCCTAACCCCTAACCCTTAACACTTCACTCTGCGACGTATTTGCACGTCTTGTGAGACGCCGCAGTTCCACTTGTGAGACGCTGTCCCGGGCGGTGAGACGCCGCAGTTCCTTTTGTGAGACGCTGTAGTTCCTTTTGTGAGACGCCACAGTTCCTTTTGTGAGACGCTGCAGTTCTCAGTCAGTTCCTTTTGTGAGACGCTGCAGTTCCTTTTGTGAGACGCCGCAGTTCCTTTTGTGAGATGCTGTAGTTCCTTTTGTGAGACGCTGCAGTTCGCAGTTCCTTTTGTGAGACGCTGCAGTTCCTTTTGTGAGACGCCGCAGTTCGGGTTGTGAGACGCCGCAGTTCCTTTTAAGTTCCTTTTGTGAGACGCTGTAGTTCCTTTTGTGAGACGCTGTAGTTCCTTTTGTGAGACGCTGCAGTTCGCAGTTCCTTTTGTGAGACGCTGCAGTTCCTTTTGTGAGACGCCGCAGTTCGGGTTGTGAGACG